>APFE031648531.1:0-43334 GCA_000404065.3 Pinus taeda
CTATGATGGATCTGTTCTTCCCCTCCGCAACCCCGTTCTGCTGGGGGTTGTAAGGAACAGTGAACTCCCTCCTAATGCCTGCCTCCGCACAATAGTCAACAAACTCTCAAAGGGTGTACTCTCCTCCATTGTCTGACCTCAGGGACTTGATCTTCCGACCTGTCTGTGTCTCCACAAGAGCTCTGAACTCCTGAAACCGCTTGAAGACCTCACTCTTGGTCTTCAAGAAATAAATCCAGGTCCTCCTGTAGTGATCATCAATGAATAAAACATAATACTCATATCCACTCAAGGAAACATGAGACATCCGACCGCTCACATCAGAATGTATCAAATCAAGTATCCCAGTCGCTCTGTTGTCACTGCTGGGAAAAGGGGATTTGGCAAATTTGCCCGTAGCACATCCTCTACAAGTATCAAAGTGATCAGTACTGAAATCTGGTATACCTGTAGTGATCTCCCGCAAGGTCCTCAAGGCTCCATGATACATATGTCCCATCCTGCGGTGCCAATTCTCACACTGCTCAGAACTGCTAGCTCTGCTGTCGGTACTACTACTCAATGCCAAAAGGGGCTGGAATGCAAACCTGTACACCTTTGCATGGCGTACACCTATCACTCTAGCTGACTCAGCTGGAGGGCCCCTGGGATACATCAACACCTGTCCTCCCCTGAACAGTACCTCATATCCTCTGTCCTCCAAAGCTGAGACAGATATGAGGTTCTTCCTCATCCCTGGCACATAAAGAACCTCTTTCACTTTCAAGGGAGGTTTGGACTCCCTCTGAAATGTCAGTGTCCCCACCCCGACTGCTCTAACAACTCTGTCATCACCGAGTACTACCTCAATATCAGTGCCACTCTCTGAAAGCTCCGAGAAGTACTCACGGACTCCTGTCATGTGACGTGAAGCCCCACTGTCTACACACCAGATACCTGTAGATGCTCCGCTAATCGAGGGAAAAGCCTGCTCCCTCTGAACCTGTATGGCAGGTGATCCTGCACTAGAGGACTCACACATAGTGAATGCAAACTCCCGGTCAAAACGACCTGCATAGTCGTCAATCTTTGCTGATGCTGCCAAACTCTGGTCCTTCCCCTTCTTCTTCTTCTTCTCCGGACACACAACTGCATAGTGTCCCATCTTTTGACAATTTCAACACTTCACCTTGGAATAGTCCTTCTGTGTGTTTACCTGTTTACCTTTACCTTTGCCTTTGCCCCCTTTTCTGCTTGTGGAAGCTTGCTTCTTCCCTTTGCCTTTCTTGCCTCCTGCCACCAGTGCTACATCCTCATCCTGCTCAACTGGCTTGGCTACCCCAAGCTGACCTTTCCTGATCTCTGTCTAAATGCATTCATCCCAAAACCTCTCCCATGTGGGAAGGGTCTCACGTCCACAAACCCCATCAGCAAAGTTCATCTATGAACGGGGCAGGCCATTTACCGCAATCCGCACCAACTCAGTGGGTGGAATGGCCTCTCCAATCGCTGCCAACTTATCTCTCACATTAGTAATCTTAGTGAGATATCCAGCTGCACTATCATTGTCCATCTTAATGTTTTTCAGTTTCTCCTTCAGAACCATTTTCCGATTCTCATTGGTACTCTGGTAGAGATTGGACAATGCTGTCCACATCTCATGGGCATTGCTCTTTCTTCTCACATGAGAAATGCAATGGTCTTTGATTCCGTCTAGAATCAGCCTCTTACCCTTGTTGTTCTTTTTGTTATAGGCAGCCAACTAAGTAGCATCAGTAGGCACAACAACAGGGGTCTATGTGGTATGCACCATGATATCCCAGACTTCTGCCTCCTCAAAGATACTCTGCATTCTCTCATTCCAAACGCTGTAATTTGTATGCCCATCCAACCTATCCTCCACCCTCAATCCCAATGACATCCTCTGTCCTAAAACCGAAAAATAGCACTGCTGTAGTAAAGATAAAACTTGTTGTTTATGAAAAATCAACTTGCTAGAATTTTCTGAGTGAAAAATCAGCAGTTGCAATTTTTCTCTTTTGCTATCCCAAACTGCCCTTCAGCACTCAAGCTCTGATACCATGTAAAAAAATTTGTTTTCCCACCCCGGTTTTCAGTTTCTCCTTATTTCTCCCATGTAGTTAAATGCCCTTTCCCATAAATATACATTCAACAAGCTGGAAAAAATAAATTTGCTGAAAACACAAATTCTGGAAAATTTACAGAACGCTGGAAATTGCAAAAATAAAAATCAGCAGTAATAAACAGCCATTAAAACACTGATACTTTTGGTCAACGTGACCCTGGAAAAACCCCCTACAACTCTTGGGGAAAACCAGTGTGAGAGCTCTTCTTTATTTCTGGAAAATGTCTTTTTACAGTGAGAAATTTCAGCGAAAATCAGCAAAAATCAGCAAACAAATTTCCAACTTATCTGGATTTCTGAGCCTCACAACCCAATGGAAATTTCCAAACAGCAACTGTACGGACGATACAGATGGCTGTACAGACGGTACGGACGGGCTATACGACAGTACAGACGCGCTGTACGGACGATACGGACCTCGATTTTTGTGCAGAAAATCAGCTGCCTCGATTTCTGTGCAAAAACAAAGCTGCCTTTTGCTGTTTGCTCAGCAAAAATCTGCCTTTTATTGCTGGTTCTTTCAGCTGTATGCTTGTTCTTTTTGCTGTTCTGATTTGCTGAAGAGCTGCCTGGTATGTGTGTCAAACTGCTGCCTCTTTCTCCTTCCTGTCCAAAAATCTCCCTTGCTGTCTTGCTCTCCTTCTCCCAATCTGCTCATGAAAGAATGAATGATCTTTTCCTCTTTTTCCTCCTTTAACCCAACCCTAAATGACTTTTGGGTGATCCGTAATTCCAATGGCTGAGATAGATTTAGATCAATGGTTGAGATTAAATGCACATTTAAATCTCACTTCCTATTTTTTAATTCACCTACTTTAATAAAGACCCACTTAGTCATTTATTTCCAAAGTCACTTTTCCTTTCTAATTTTTCATTGACTTTATAAAAGTCACTTTAAAATTATACTTAGTAACTTTATCACTTAAAGTCACTTTTAAATTAGATTTTAACTTTATAAAAATTATAAAGTCACTTTAGGAGAAAAATTAAAATCTTTTTTGGACACTTTTCCCTAGGCCAAAGATCAAAGCCTAAGGGAACCACCTGTCCTCCGGTACCAAATTTCAACACCGAGATTAAGTCCCTAATCAATGAATAAGATTAACTCTGGCTTGATCCATGCCTTTTGGACCCTTCTAACACAATTTTATATTAATTCACATTAATATTTTATTTTTCGTGAGTTTAGACTTAGGGACTCCATTAAAAATATTAAATATTTTAATATTTCTCAAACTGTTTAGGATCTGCCCAAACCATTTCTGGTTATTGGAGATCTCATGTGCCTTAGCCTCTCCACCAAGTTTCAAGGCTAGAGCACATCCGATGCTACCCCATATCAACACTCCTTCGTAGCGAGGACTGTACTCTAGTAATACCCCTGAATGAACATCACCATGATCATTTGGCATCTGTCTGAAGTTACTGCATCATGTACTGCTACCCATGGCCCTGCCACTGCCACTATTGCATCTGTACATCAACTCCCTCTACATCTGTGCTGCTACCCATGGCTCTGCCACTGCCACTGCTACATCTGCACTGCAATCTCTCTCATCATGCTACATCGTGCTGCCCATCGCACTGCCACTACTAACTGTTGCATTGCAACTCAGTTACTGAGAAGTAAGTAACTAATCTCCCAACTCTGACATCTTTGTCAGGCTAAAGACACCCTCGATGTTGAAACTCCCTCTGTCGCTGACAAGTGCTCCCTCTCTAACCTCTATGTTGCTATGACAACTCTATTCATCTCGCACTGCTGCCTTACGCTGTCCTAGGAATCCTACACTATAGCTCCCTCTGACACTCCATCTACATCTGTCTCTGCTGACATCCTCCAGTATTGTTACTCCTTTTCGAGGCTCCCATAGCAAGGTATAATCCAAGAGGCTAGGTACCTCGAGGATCCTGCCCCTCATCGCCTGTAGTCCGTCTGACTACAGCTCGATGTCTACCACTTCCGCTCAAGTGGTGTGTGAGCACTCACGGCACAGTCATCATCTGTCTCCTCTTCCTTCTCTGCCCTTTGCTGGCTCAACCTTAGTCTCAGAAGCCTCTCCCTTGTTCTTCTTGCTCGGACACTGGCTCGCATAGTGACCCAGTTCCCCACAATTGGTCCTTCTTCTTTCGTTTCTCCTGCTCTCCCTTAGATGCTAGGGCAGCATCCTCCTCTTCCTCCTCCTTGATTTTGATCCCCTTGTCGCTGCTTCCCGTCTTGCTTATCCTTCTGATCTGTTCTTGGCGAAGATCCGTCCACATTTCCTCCCAATCTAGAAGGGTCGCATTGCCCAGTATGCTCTGGACAAACACCTCCCAGTCTTCTGAGACTGCGTCCAGGATTGTTCTCACCATCAATTCTTGATCCGACGTGGCCCCTATGGAAGTCAGTTGATCCCAAATCTCCTTCAATCGACTGAGGAAGGAGTCTATCTGCTCCCTTTCTGCATCTGGTATGACCGCAACCGACTTTCAAGTAGCATCCTTCTCTGCATAGAAGTATGCTAGTACAATTTCTTTAGGGCCTCCCATATCTCATTTGTCGTGTCCTTTTCGACAATATTTGGTATTACATGGTCCTTGGCCCCGTCAAGGATGATGCTCTTGGCCCTCGCCATTGCCTCCTCTACTTGTTGTTATTCGCCAGGTCAACTAGGATCGCCATCGTCCTCAATGCGAAGTACTTGACATGATTCCTATCTAGAACAAACAAGATTCTGGCCTTCCAGACTACAATGTTTGAGGCTTCGTCCAGTCTATCCTGGTCCCTCACCCTGTTCACTGCCATCTCGCTACTCCTCTACTTCCCTTCTAGAAGTTCTTAATGTGACTCCCTATGAGCCTCGATTTCCCTCCTGGAAACCCTTCTGCCAATGTCGAGATGCCCCCACTCCAATCGTTAATGCAGTTGCACCACTGATCTGGATTTCTTGGCTAGAAATCGTCAGTAGCAACTCCCTCCTCCTTGGTCTGTCCCTGTTAGGTATTGTTCTGACTACAGTACCGCACCAGTGTCACTCTACAACTTTACCTGCAACCTCCTAAGCTCCAGCAAATTTAAGGTTAGAGCTTCTAGGCTCTACGCAATCCCGACACCAGCAAAATCTGCACCTCCTGGCCACAGGCGTCAATCCTTTCTGACTGAGAAAGATGACCGGACACTACATAGGTCGAGTATGTACCCCTCTGCCACTGCGTTGATCCTCTTCCCGTCTCAAACTTGATGACACAGGCACTGCGTCACCCCTTCCTTGCTGTTTCTCTGCTAGGAACAACTTCTGTCACTCGGGACAACTATTTTCTGCTATTGCTACTCAACTCGGCTGATGTCCTCAATTCTCCTATGATCTGCAACCACGCTTTGATACCATGTTGGAATTTCTAAGTCTAACTGTTAGAAACCCTTCATGTACTTTTTTTATTTATTTCTGCCTACTTGTTCTAATTAATTAACAAGTTATTTATCATGTAAATACTGAAAATAAATACAATTACATGCTCAACACATTACAAATCATCAACTAAAGGAAACAAAAGAAGCACACAAGTGACACCGTTGTTTTTGGACCAATGTCCCTGGAAAAACCCAATGCGGAAAACCAGTGCAACTATCTAAGGGTTTTAATTATTAAGCAGTTTCATAATACAATATGGGTGCCAAAAAAGACTCACCCAATAGAGAATAATCTTAGTAGTAGTACCTCTCAGTCGGAGACAGATGTTCTGGCTGAAACCCCGGATAAACACTCTAACAGCTCCCAGCTCCAATCTACCCCACGAAAACCCCAGCATCAGTCTCTAGGGATTGCGTCAACCCTTTCTGGCCCAATGTCACCCTAGCTCGCCCTGCGTCAGCCTCTGGAGGCACTACGTAAGCCCTTAGAGCCTCTGCGTCACCCATGTTGGCTCTCTGAGGCACTGCGTAGCTCCTAGCTGCCTCTGCGTTAGCCCTTGCTGGCTCTGCATGAACCTCTGGCTGGCTCTGGGTCCCTCTCTCCTGGAGTCTATGTTGATCCTCCTGGTACTATCTCTACCTCTCTGTTTCTGTATTCACTACCCCTCAGCTGCAACTTTGATCACTCTTTCGACTTCCTTAGCAAACCCTACCCCAGAAAATCGAAATCTTGATCAACTCGGTGTGTTCTCCAAGTGAGCCTGAAGTCTCCTCTTATACTTTTCTCGTTGACAATTCAACGGTCAAGATTAGGTACCTAATCAACAACTAAGATTAACTCTGGCTTGATCCATGATTTTTGGACCCTTCTAACATAGTTTTATATTAATTCACATTAATATTTTATTTTCCCTAAGTTTAGACTTAGGGACTCCATTAAAAATATTAATTATTTTAATATCTCTCAAACTGTTTAGAATCTGCCCAAACCACTTCTGGGTATTGGAGATATCATGTGCCTTAGCCTCTCCACCAAGTTTTGAGGCTAGAGCACATCCAATGCTACCCCAAATCAACAGCGCCTCCATTGACTTTATCTTAAGTGACCTTTTAATTTAATTTTATTTCACTCAAGTCACTTTTGGCCCATTTCCTCCCATTAATTATTTTTCATTAATTAAATGACTAATTAAAGTCATTTTTAATTAAGGAAAATGGTAAATCGCCCACCATACTCTCTTCGGCCATTGGAAGTCACTTCTCAGCATCCCATGCTGTAGATCTTCTCGTTTTGGTTCCAACGAGCTATTACACTGAGGTGTTCCATCAATTAATCTCCCCTCAATGCCACCTCAAGCATAATTTAATTAAGTTAGGCCCCATAATAATGCTAAATTTTGAAAGCTGTCAGAATACGACTGAACGAAAGGCAAACTGTGCGGATGATGAAAGATGCCAAGAGAATGCCATCAGATCCCATAAAATCTCCTAAAAACTCCATCGAAACCCCTGATGACATAAACCTGTTCCACTGACCTGGCCATCCCCTGCCTTGGAAATCTGCCCTGGCTGTACTATGGAGGAAAATAAAAATGGGGACATTACATACACCTCCAGCATCTTCTAACATCACATATTTACATTTTACATAAGAATTAATTAACAAATCTCGTCCTACGGGGAATTTTAATTAATAAAAATATTATCAAGACTCAGTCAAATTCCTCGAAACTTTATAGATGACCTAGCATGGTAATATACATCAACCCTAGACACTAAGATGGAGCCAAAGCTCAATATTCAAGTCGTGACCCCAGCTTCGGGGGTATATGTGAGTGGAAAAACTCAACCAATTATTCGTCGCTAAAAAGTGAGAATAATTGACTAAGTGAAAAAAGCACTCTAGAGTGTACTCACATGCTGATCGAGTCCCAAATCTCCTAGGCCTTCTACAAAGCTTTATTCATCATGCTAGCGATATTTTTACAATTCCCTGCAGGGTTGCAGAATTTGAAAATAGAAGATAGAGAGAGGAGAGAGAGGGGCTAGAATGCCCTGCTGACTAATGGAATTCTGAATTTTTTTGATACGTACTTTGTGCCTTGGGCTATGGAGTCTTCATAACATCTGCTAAGTGCAACTCAACTGTCAACATGGACCACCTCTCTTATTCAGCTCACTTGACCAAGAAGTAATGTTGGAGTTGAAGTCTTCAAGCTACAAAGTATTTTTTCCTCAGAATGGGTTGGCATTGAGGGATTGAGATGGAGCTATATTGCGTTGTATAACTATGAGGGAGTTAGAGCATATGTTAGAGCAGTTGCATGGTGGTTTTTATGGTGGCCATTTTTCTGCCAAGGCCTTCACAAGAGCCTTTGTGAAAATTTTCTACTGGCCTACTTTGTTTGCAGATGTGCATTCATACATAGCAACACATGGGGAGTGTTAGTTCTTCATTGGAAGCCAATGATTTCTAACTTTGCCTTTGGAGCTGTAGTAGTGGAGGATGTGTTTCAGTAGTGGGAAATGGATTTTATTGGTGAGATTCATGAGAACTCAAGCAATGTGTTCAAGTAGATCCTTAACAGTAGATTATTTCATGGGAGGGCTTGTGGAAACTCCCACCATAATGCTGGTGTTATTGTCAAGTTGTTGGAGGATAACATGATCCCTAGATTTGGCACTCCATTAAAACTTGTTACTTATAATCCACAAGATTTTTAATTTGTATATATAATGGATTTTTGTTTTAAAGATAACATTATTTTGTGTCACCGGTCTCATTATTTTCTGTAGGTTAATGGTTTAGCAGAGTCCAACTTAAAAAATCTTATTAAAATTATTAAGAAAATGCTTGGATAGAACAAGCATAGTTGGAATGGTAAGCTTTAGTTTGCTTTATGGGCTGATAGTTTTCCATCACAGAGGGTGATTGGTAAGAGCCCTTTGAGCTCACACTTCGTAAAGGATTCACTATAGACAAAGAGGCTTTATGTGAAAGAATTGTGCTGACATGTTTGCATGAGATTCATTGGGCAGCCTAGGGTCCATTTACAGGATACTAGGAGCTGACTAAGGTCATGTTTGACAGGAAATCCATTGATAGAGACCTGATTTTCTGACCTCCTTAGTTGATCACCCAAGACAAGTTTTCTCTGATGCTGATGCCAATGTTTGTGGCATTGGATAATACTATTTTCTATAAAGGGTGTTTCAATTCATACATTCTCAGTGCTGACATATTTATCTTAACAAAGTTAATATTGTTCTGGCCTACGGGATATAACTAGCTTTTTCTCAAAAATTAAGGTAATGTATTTATTAGTGAGATATTGGTTAGAACACATTATTAGTACAACTTATTTTTGAATAGTAAATAAAATTGATGACATAATAGTAAATACTTGAATTATATCTTTTGTTCTGGCATCTATATATTCATATTATTGATGTTTGTAGGTAAAGACATAGGGACCTAATGCATTTTTAATTAACGAGCATATTTTACCCCTCTTGTCAGATGGTTTTGCAACTTATGCTTTCCATATTTTTCATAAACGTAAGAATCATTGCATCATGCAGAGATGGGGTCCTACTATGAAGAAACAATGGCAGCAACTTATAATTCTTGCATCTCCACATATAAAAAGTATAAAAGCTAGGTGCATCGAGAGATTTGAAATGTTATGGAATGCCATTTTTCCTCACCTTGTCAGAGGTCGAGAATTTGTTGAACCTCAGGCAAAGGTTTGTGGAGGTTTCTTTGCTCATGTTTTGATCAACGTGTTTCTGGATTTTAATTTTAAAGCATCATTCTAAGGATTATCTCTAAGTATTCAATTTACACTTGTAAACAGATGGTGAGGAAGTTTAGCAGACCTTATATTGCAAAAGCTGCCAGTGCTATTCGGCCACATCTTGATAAGGCAAGAGTTGTTTTGAGTCCTTGTACAGACCAGGCAGCTGCTGCTTATAGAAGATTTACTGTGTACGCTACTACTTATCATTATCAGGTATCTTGAACATTCTTTTATTTGCATCCATTAGAATCCTGGACAAAGAACAGAATTAAATGTTGTCATTTTTTCTTAGTCAATCTTGTTGCATGATTAGGCTGTGTACTCAACTCAGGTGCAGAAAAATCACAAGCACTTATGACTTGTGATATGGCTCACTTGAACTAAGAGCAATATTGTAAATTGAACATTTATTACACAAAATCAGTATAAGTACCGAATTAAGTGCATGGTAGATACCTGCTTCCTTACCATTCTCAGTAACATTTATTACACAAAATCAATGTAAGTACCGTATTAAGTGCATGGTAGATATTTGCTTCCCTTACATACTCAGGCGAAGAGGACAGCAACTGAGATGGAAGTTTTTCTATGGAGACGGAGCTTGGCATAAGCCTGTATTTCTAAATAATTGGTAAAAACAACAGACGTCTGTGTTAAAAAGTGTTCCTGATTGCTATAGAAAGTCACTTCATAGTACATAGTACCTGCGAAAGGATACTGCTGCAAGCTGGTGAACAAACTAGAAGCTCAAAACCAGCTTTGTATAGGACGAAAAATCCCCAAAATAAGTATTGTCCAATTCACAAGTATATAAAAAATGTTCTCTGTTGAATCTTGTACCACAGTTGACTTGTAAATTTGCATTACAAACAGATTGTTATCAGTGCACATTCATCAGTTTGTAAAATTTTCTGTATGTTTAATTGCTTATTATTTAAGATGACGTTTTTTTATTAATAAAACTGTTCAGTTTTTTTCCAATGTCAATGCATTAGGGTAATGGTTTGCGAAGCATAAACCAACTGGATTGGATCTTATATCGTTGCAGTTACAAGGCTTTGTCAGGCAGACATTGAATAAATATGAATTGACAGCAGCTTTGGCTACCAAGGAGCTAGCGTGGTTTCTGGTTTGTTCTTTTTTTGCACTTGACACATTTTGATACTTTAATTTTTAATGTTTTTGTATATAACGCAAACTCATTGAATGTCCATGATTTTAGCTTTTCATCTCATTTAAGTCACCATAGTAAATCTAAAGCAACCACGCAATATGACAGTTCAAGCACTACTCCTAAATCTTTTAGTTTAATGTAATCAGTTACTGAATCTCTTACCATTGAATGTAATGATTACCAAGATATAATTTAAGTGAAGTAGATTGGTCTCGTTACCCACCAAAAGTGTGTAACCCACTGGAGAAAAAAAATTCTCCTCATTTGACAGCCAGTCAGCCAGCAGCCCTATTATGGTTTTCAGATACCATTATGCTAGTGTTCTCCACCTATTGTTCCGGTCAGTGCTCTCTCCCATCTGGGATTCTTCTTGAAGGATGGTGGGTTACTTATCAGTAGGTACTCTAACCATTTTAGCAATCATGTGCTTTCATTTAATGTTTGTAACGAACAAAGTTCATATATAGAGGACATCAAAGAACAAGTAATATATTTATGTAAGAAATGTTGAATGCACAAGAGATATGATATGATATGATATTGATTACAAATGAGGGCCTTGCTTATATACCAGGCAAGATGCCCCTTCACGAATAGTCATCTATTTAGAGCCATGCCTCTTCAATATAATAATCATTATTAACTATTAATTATCAATTATTATATTCATAGCATTGCATTCCTCTTCAGAAAAGCTTTGTCCTCAATGTTTTTGCTAACAAGGTGTGTCATTTGTTTCTTTGTCTTGTAATCTATTCAAATTCTTTGATTTTTCATCTTCGATGATACAAGATGATAGGATCCTTTGAGCGATAAACAAAATTGTCAAACTAAGAAGGGATCTGACCATCTTAAATCAATCTTCTGTGGAATCTTGTGATTAATGGATATTTCGGATGAATTTTTATCGTAAGACTTAATTTTGCTAACATCGATATTCTTTGGAACATAAGTCACTTGTCTCTAGTCTAAGTGATATGGATTTGCAGACTAGTTGAGATGTTTGCTTTTATGATTTGGGTGTCAGTAAGGAGTTCTTGTGATCTGATTTCCCCTTATCTTGTTTATTGCAATTTCTTGATTTACTCTAGGTATTTGATTTTCTTCAGGTACAAAAGTCGATTGGTTAATTGTTGGACCTTCACTTGAAATCTTCGTCATTTGAACTGCAACATCTAAATATGTTTTTACTTCAACCGGTTTGGGATCGTTCTGAATGGTGATATTATCTGGATTAGTGTTTGTTCCCTTTTCTTCAACTTGGGTTGTTTTGTCCATAGTATTCAACATTGGAACTAGTGACCAGGCCACTCCACCTAATAAACCGAGTTTCAAACCGGAATCGATCAAATCAAGATTGGTTAGATCTTAATGCACTGGTTTTAAAAAAACACATGAAATAATTAACTTTTAATGACAAAAAAAAAAAAAAAAAAAAAAAAAACTATTTTTAAGATTTAAAACCATGATTCCAAACCAATAGACACAAAATATGCAAATTTTGCTCATATATTTACCATGGAAAGGTGAATATATCAAAATGGCACCAAGTGCAATACATATCAGCAACAAGATATATAATCAATGAGGCTCTAAATGGCTTCTAGAGCCCAAAAACAAAGCCTACAAGCTATGTGGCCACTGGCCTACTACAAGTCTACATATATGATATTAGTGATCAACATTATCTCTTGAAACTTCTCATCATATCAAACTCAGTTGGTTGAGTTTCAACTCTCAAACTTTGCAACTACTTGAGTCACAAACTTCTCTGTTGGTTCAGTGACTTGAGTCTCAAAATTTTGAAGGTATTCTGCCCTAATATGTCCTATTATTTCATTTGGTGCTCTACGTGGCTTTACATGGCCTTTTATCTCAACCAAAAGTTCCTTGAACCTGTTAATACCCCCTCCTTCAAAAGATTTTTGGCAATATTTGCAGATCATTTCCCCATGAATCCTATCACAATGAACCAATGTAGTATTTTTTCCTTTTGGAGGCATGGAGGCTACTACTTAGCTCAAATTCTTTGTTGTTCCACTACTCCAACAAAAACTCAACACTCTCCAAGTTCACAATGAAGCTCACAAAAACTCCAAATGAGATGTGTGAGGCAAATGAGATGGGAGGCCTCCTTTCATTGGCTTGGAGGCCCTATTTTGGAAGGAAAGAACCCTTATTGTCCCTCCAAACCAACTACCAAGCCTCCAAAAATGCTTCTGGTGGGTCCGTGGCCAGCCTAACAATGAACCAATCGTTTTATGATGGAACTGGTCAGTTTATGGGAAAACCGGTCGGTTTCGTCATAAACCAACTAGTTTATGCCCGGTTTGTCTAAAAAAAAGATGAGGGAGGGCGATTGATGTTGATTTGGGGTAGCATCAAATGTGCTCTAGCCACGAAATTTGGTGGAGAGGTTAGGGCACATGAGATCTCCAATATCCAGAAAGGGTTTGGGCGGATTCTAAACAGATCAAGAGATATTAAAATAATTAATATTTTTAATGGAGTCCCTAAGTCTAAACTTAGGGAAAATAAAATATTAATGTGTATTAATATGAATCTGTGTTAGAGTGGTCCAAAAGACATGGATCAAGCCAGATCTAATCTTAGCCGTTGATTAGGGACTTAATCTCCGTTGTTGAGATGTCAACAAGAAAATTATAAGAGGAGGCTTGAGGGTCACTTGGAGAGCACACCAGATGATCAGTGATTCTATTTGCTAGAGCGGGGTTTGCTAAGAGAGATAGAATCAGTGATCGGGAGAGCAGCTGAGGGGCATTGAGTACAGAGAAATAGAGAAGGCAAAGAGTGTGTCGGGAGAGCAGCGCAACAACCAAGGAGGGTGACGTAGAGCTAGCAAGGGCTCACGTAGGGCCACGCAGAGCACCAGAGGGGCCAACGCAGTTGACGCAGAGGCTCCCAGAGCTGACACAAGACCAGCGTGGGACAAAGAGGGGTTGATGCAGTCTAGATTGAGCAAACGCTAGGGTTGCAGGAGCAGTTTTGTGCTGAGGAACTGCTGGAAGGATTTTTTGGGGTTTCAGCAAGGAGATTTCTCTCAAATTGTGAGGTATAGCTGCTAAGGAAATTCTCTGTTGGGTAGGCTAGTTTCGGCACCCAGATTGTACTTTGATATTGCTTAATAAGAAATCCCTCAGATAGTTGCATCGGTTTTCCCGCATTGGGTTTTTCCGGCACATTGGTCCAAAAATAATGGTGTCATGTGGTGTGTTTGTTCTTGTTTCTTTTAGTTGTTGACCTGTGATATGTTGAGCATGCACTGGTGTTTATTTTTAGTATTTAATTTGTAAATAACTTGTTAAAGAAAAATAACAAGTAGGTAGGAATAAATCAGAAAAAGTGCATGAAGGGTTTCTAAACTAAGTAAACTTAGAAACTTTAACATGGTATCAAAGCGTGATTGCAGATCACAGGAGGACTAAGGGACATCAACCGAGCAGGGCAATAGCAACAGAAAACAGTTATCCTAAGGTGACAGAAGAAGTTGGGAGCTGCGCAAAGCCTCAGAGAGGCCAGCGTTGCTGACACAAAGGGCCAGAGCGTTGACGCAGTTCACAAAGAGGCAGTTGTTGGAGTCTAGAAGGCTACAAAAATATTGCAAAGTGGAGCTAGTGAGGTACTGTAGTCAAAACAACACCTGACAGAGCAGGGCCAGAGGAGCTGTTACCGAGGGTTTCTAGCTGAGGAACCTGGATCAGCAGTGCAGTTGCACAGGACGATCAGAGTAGGGTTATCTCGACAAGCGGCAGAAGGATTTCCAGGAGGGAAATCAAGACTCAGGGGGAGTCCAGAAGAGAACTTCTAGACGGGAAGTAGAGACTCAGAGCAATCGAACAGAGAACTTCCAGGAGGGAAGTAGAGGAGCGTCATGGCACTTGACAGGGTAAGAGACCAGGATAGACTAAACGGAGCATTGAACTTCGCAATCTGGAAGGCCAAAATCTTATCAGTGCTAGACATGAATCATGTCAAGAACTTCGCCTTGAAGACGATAGCTATCCCAGTCGACCCAAATGATAATGACAAGTACGAAGAGGCGATGGTGAGGGTCAAGTGCATTATCCTTGACAGGGTCAAGGATCATGTGGTACCAGATATAGCCGAGAAGGAAACGACAGTTGAGATGTGGGAGGCTCCCAAGAACCTATACTAGCTTACTTCTGTGCAGAGAAGAATGCTGCTCGAGAACCAGATGAGGTCATATCAGATGAAGAAGGGTCATCAATTGACACCTTCCTGGGAGGGCTGAATGAGATCCGAGACCAGTTGACTACTATAGGGGCGACACCGGATCAGGAGCTTATGGTGAGGACAACCCTGAATGTTGTCTGAGAAGATTGGAAAGTGTTTGTCCAAAGTATCCTAGGCAAAGGGACTCTCCTACCTTGGGACGAGATGTGGGCAGCTCTTGCCAGGAAGAGATCAGACGACAGTCAAAGAAAGGTAGCAGCAACAAAGGGATCAAGGTTCAGCAGGAGGAGGAGGATGTGGCCCTAGCATCTGAGGGAAAGCAGGAGAGGTGGAAGAAGAAAGATCTCTCCAAGATCAAGTGCTTCCACTGTGGGAAGATGGGTCATTATGCGACCCAGTGCCCAAGGAAGAAGAGTAAGGGAGAGTCTTCCGAGACTAAGGCAGCGCCAACACGAGCAGAGAAGGAAGTTTTGACAGACGATGATTGTGCCATGAGTGCACACACACCACTTGAGCAGAAGTGGGGTGACATCGAGCTATAGTTAGGAGAACTATAGACAATGAGGGGCAAGATCCTTGAGATACCCAACCTCTTGAATTAGACCTTGCTACGGAAGCCCCGACGAGGAGTAGCAGGATTGGATGGGTGGGTAGAGAGATGCGGATAGAGCTACAGTGCAGGAGTCCTGAGACAGCACAGAGCTAGCAGGTTTTAGCAGTGAGAGTGGCACAGGAGTGTTGCACCAGTGCAGGAAGGCACAAAGAGGTGTGCAACAGTGCGAGATGCAGGGAGTTGATGCAACAGCGCAGAGGTCAGAGAGGGAGCACTTGTCAGCAGCAGAGGGAGTTTCAGTATCAAAGAGTGTTTCTAGCCCAACAAGGAAGTCAGTTGGGAGATCAGTTACTTACTTCTCGGTAACTGAGTTGCAGTGCAGCAGTGGGTAGCATGATGCAACATGATGAGAGGAGGTGCAGGGCAGATGCAGTGTTGGGAGAAAGGACCAGCAGCAGCACGGATGCAGAGGGAGTTGTCGTACAGATGCAACAGTGGCAGTGGTAGAACCATGGGCAGCAGTACAAGAGGCAACAGTGCAGAGGATGGTGGGCAGGAAGGCCTAGCCTCAGCACAGGTACCGATGCCGGATGATCAGAGTAATACTCAGTGAGGAGTATTGCTATAGCACAATCCTCGCTAAGAGGGAGTGTTGATTTGGGGTAGCATCGGATGTGCTCTAGCCACGAAATTTGGTGGAGAGGTTAGGGCACATGAGATCTCCAATACCCAAAAAGGGTTTGGGCGGATTCTAAACAGATCAGGAGATATTAAAATAATTAATATTTTTAATGGAGTTCCTAAGTCTAAACTTAGAGAAAATAAAATATTAATGTGTATTAATATGAATCTGTGTTAGAGTGGTCCAAAAGACATGGATCAAGTCAGATCTAATCTTAGCCATTAATTAGGGACTTAATCTCGGCCGTTGAGATGTCAACAAGAAAAGTATAAGAGGAGGCTTGAGGGTCGCTTGGAGAGCACACTAGATGATCAATCACTCTATTCTCTAGAGCAGGGTTTGCTAAGAGAGATAGAATCAGTGATCGGGAGAGCAACTGAGGGGCATTGAGTACAGAGAAATAGAGAAGGCAGAGAGTGTGCCGAGAGAGCAGCGCAGCAGCCAAGGACAGTGACGCAGAGCCAACAAGGGCTCACGCAGAGGCTCCCAGAGCTAACACAAGGCTAGTGTGGGATAAAGAGGGGCTGACGCAGTCTAGATTGGGCAGACGCTGGGGTTGCAGGAGCAGTTTTGTGCTGAGGAACTGCCGGAAGGATTTTCCGGGGTTTCAGCCAGGAGATTTCTCTCACACTGTAAGGTATAGCTGCCAAGGAAATTCTCTGTGGGGTAGGCTAGTTTCGGCACCTAGATTGTACTCTGATATTGCTTAATAAGAACACCCTCAGATAGTTGCATGACTTTTCATGCATTGGGTTTTTCCGGGGACATTGGTCCAAAAATAATGTTGTCATGTGGTGTGTTTCTTCTTGTTTCTTTTAGTTGATGATCTGTAATATGTTGAGCATGCACTAGTGTTTATTTTCAGTATTTATTTTGTAAATAACTTGTTGAAGAAAAATAACAAGTAGGTAGGAATGAATCAGAAAAAGTGCATGAAGGGTTTCTAAACTAAGTAAACTTAGAAACTTCAATAGTTGACTGAGTTTTTTGATCGGCTCGGTTGGTTTGGCCAATGAACCAGCTGATTTCACTTGTTTCTGGTTTAAACCGAACGGTTTTTAATACTATGGTTTTGCCTGAAGACTTCGATTTTGTCATGTTCTTCTAATTTGTTCTACAATGATTTCTTATCATTTTTAAGTTTTTTAATTTGAGTGAGTAGATTTTGATTGTGATTTCTGAGACATAAGAGTACTTCATTTTCTTAATCAACTTTATTTTGGGATTCAAGCTTTTGATCTTTTAAACACTTTATGTGTTCTAATAAACTTTGATTAAGGTTCTTTAAGCGTAAATTTTCCTCTTCTTATTCTGATAGGTGCCTCTTGAGTTCTTTCTTTGTGACCTTGGCTTTCTTGACTTGTGCCAGCAATTTTTCACTATGGTCGCTAAGGTGAAAAATTTCTTCGTCTTTTTTATTACTTCCTTATAATGCATATCCTCAAGATTTTTATATTTCTTTTGTGTTGTCTTCTTGTTTCATTGAAGTTTGGTTATTTTGTCTTCTAAATTTTTAATATGTGATTTCTCTTGATCTTTCAACCTCAATTTCTTGATACATTGGATTACATCATCTTGTAGGAACGATGTTGGGTGTTCAACTTTCATGTTGGATTTTGCTTTTTTTATTTCTTAAGCCACAGGTTCTTTATTGAAATCTGCATTTTATCGTTGAAGTGTCGCTATTATTTTGTAATGTCCCCATTTTTAGTTTTCTCTATAACACTGTAAGGATGGATTTTCATGGTACGTGATGGCCAAGTCACAGGAGCAAGATTACGTCATTAGGAGTCCCAGAGGTGTTTTGAGGATATTTTATGGGATACGACACTGTTCACTCGGCATATTCATCATCATGAGCAGTTCCACACAACTTGTTTCTGGTTGCTTTCTGATAATTCCCATAAAACGAGGTTATTATTGAGCATAACTTAATTAATCACGCTTAAGGTGGCATTTCGAGAGTAATACTTGATAGATTACCTTAGAGTAATAGCTTGTTGGAACCGAAAGAAGAAGATCTACAGGATGGGATGCTGAGAAGTGACTTCTAGTGGCCAGAGAGAGTATGGTGGGAGATTTACCATTTTCCCTTACTAAAAATGACTTAATTAGTCATTTAACTAAAAGGGGAAAAGGTTAATTATGAGGAAGAGGCCAAAGTGACTTAAATAAATTAAAATTCACTTAAGATAAAGTCAAGGGGGAGCTTCTAGAATAATAATAAAATAATAAAATAAAATATTTATAGAAAATTGGAGATCTATCTATTGGGCCTTTAAAAAGAGGAGAAGGAGATGATTTGAGGACATCTTGGTTTTGTGTATATGTTTTCAATGTAGATGGGAGAATTCAGTTCTATGTTTAAGTAGCCCCAAGACGAAACCCCTCGGGTGATTCAGTGAGAGTGGGTAAGAACCCATCTCTCCCCTTGGTGAATTCATTTAGAATTCACAGGTTGTATTCAACAGTTCAGCTATTTTGGGGGCTTGATATAGTTTGTTGTAGATATTTTTGGTGGCCATCCTCTTAGCCATTCCCAGTCTTTTATGTATCATTTTATATTAATAAAATAAGGTTAAGTTTTTCTACATGTTTATCTCACCTATTCTTCAGTTACAAATTACTTTTTTGTTGTTGATTTGTGGTTCGAAATTGTGCAAATTGTTTATTAAATTGGCGGCATAATTTTTTGAAGCAATATCCGATGAAATTTCCATTTGGTATATTACAATTGTATCAGAGTTATGCATCTTGTCAGTCTGAGGGTTCTTGTCAGAAGATTAGATTTTTATTTGCAGGATTGAAACTCTTGTCGTGACTTCAGTGGGATTCCTTTCACCCTAGCCGACATTTTCCATCTTCGGTGGTACTCGATATCACCATAGTTGATCTCTTATTTTTTAGATAACTATTTTTGTAGGTGTTTCCACTACCAGTTCGAAGGTTTATTATTTTCTTGCAGGTATTGTTGAATCTGGACCATGATTAGATTTTATCTCCATCAAGGTTGCATGTCAAGTGTTCGACAAAACTCAAAGAAATTTTTCTTTTTCTAGTTACTTTATTGAAAAAGTTCGTCATTGTGGAGCGAAGGTTTTGGCCAAAATTAAATTATTATAAAAGGGCTTGTGAATAAACTTTTATCAAAATCGATAGGGTGGCCAAATTAATTTTTTTATTAGCATGGCTGAGTTATTTTTGTAATCTTCAAGTGGGGTTGTGAGAATGTTATATTTGAAAGGGGGGTGTGAGCAAATTTGAAATCCAAATATTAGTGAAGCGTTAAAAATTAAATTTTATTCCAAGGTTGAATTACATTGGCAAGGTCGAATCAATTGCCATCGAGTTATGCTCAGAAATTCCAGAAAGCCGAGGATTTCTAGTGCCAAATCTTCACATTCTTTCTAGAATTCAGTCAACAAAGAAGCTAAGTTTTACCCTAGGAAAAGGGTTGAATTACTTGGGCATCAATAGCAAATTTTCAAAGGCCATAGAGTAAGGGCTGAATACTTGGTGTAAATGATGATTTGCTTCAAAAATTAGCATTTCATTAGGCCACTTGTTTGCTGTAGCAGATCTATTTTTCCAAGAGTATATTGCATTGTTCATTCCTTTCTATCATTGTCTGTAAGGGAAGGACTGAATAATCAAGTTCCTAGCATTATTCTTGAAGGGGATGTGTGGTATTCTACTTGAAGATTACTGGTGCCAAACCACAGATAGAAGGATATTGAATCAATAGTTGAGGAGCAACTGGTTGTTCGTAGTCTAGATTTGGAAGCCATACTTTATGCCTGTAGCAACTTGTCAAGAAGAGACTATGTTGATTTCAAAAGCGCATTCTAATCAACCAATCCAAATTCTATCTAAAGGTGCTCTTTATAGGAAATCATGTTGTTCAAAGGGAAAGATGTAATGTTCGAAATTGAAATTTATAGCTAATGACAAACACATGAACTAGGCTATAGCAAGTAAATTTTTACTACACATGCACCAGTTAATAAAACACCAGAAATAGGGTGAATAACTGAGCCATTTTGTTAATGTGGAGAACTGATTACATTAGATGATAAGAAATATAGAACCTGAGCTTGGTACAACGAGCAAGGAAAGATCCCGGGTGAATATGATGGGTACCCAAATGCTGGAAATGGCTCTACTACCAAATCTACATCCACCCAAAAAATTTGTTGTTGTCACCGGAAAGGAACTGCTGATTTATCCCTCCAAAATGCTCTAAAGATTATGAGAAATTAGCCACAGACAGTACGCCACCCGCTCAACCAAACCCAGAAATATCTCGTTGACCCAAGTGGTGGAAATGGTCCTGGGGTAAATTGCACCCTGCTCCAACAATTTTTTGTTGTTGACTGTTGAATGGAACTAGGAAATCTGCCCTCATAAGTGCTCAGAAAATTCTATAAAATTAATCCTAGCCTCTCACCAAACCCACAAAAACCCAAAAAGGGTTTGGGCTAAATCCACACACCCTCGGTGACCCCCAACAAGTATAAATTGCTCAATTTGGCTAGAGAACGCCCCACAGTT
Organism: Pinus taeda; assembly: GCA_000404065.3. NCBI lineage: Eukaryota > Viridiplantae > Streptophyta > Pinopsida > Pinales > Pinaceae > Pinus > Pinus taeda. The sequence goes on from APFE031648531.1 coordinate 20,495, forward strand.
CAAATACTTCTGAATTAGGCCCAAATCTCCCTCTCATAAATCCTCCCTAACTCTTGCGAATTTCTCCCCCCAACCACCAAGCAGATCCCAACTCGAATGCTCCCCAAGTTCTGGATCTCTGCAAATGAACAAAAGCTACCAATAAACCCCTACAGAGTCCTTGGAATAGACAAAATTGACCCTCTAAAATGCAACACTCTCACCCCTGTAATTCACCAAGGAAAAGCTTAGGATAATTCTCTGTAAATTCTTTGGCCAATACTCCATTGATTGCTAGCTTCTCTCAGCCCCCACAAAATTCTTCTGTGCCCTTGGAGTAGCAAGCACCGACTAAAAGAAACTTGTAAAATAGCTCCTCAATGATTCAGAATCAACTCCCCAAATTCTCTCCTAGGGTGACACTCGAAGTTCACTGAAGGAAGAGTTGGAATTTCCGCTAAACAACACGGTTGTCTTGGTTAAACAACTCAAGAGAACTAAGGTTTGAATGGTAAAATGACCAAAGATGCGAAAAGTGAGGCCCTAAGTGAGGCCCTCAAGCTTTATTTATAATTTGTTGGCCTCTTCTCCCCTTGTGGTCCCCACTCTCTCTCTCTATCCCCTAATTCGCACTTCCTTTTCTTTTCTCTCTTGTCCAAGATTACGAGTTCCCTCCTTGTGTCGAATTTCTCTTTCTTGTGTCCCCTGCATTCCACTAGAGCTGCAATTTTCCCTTTTCCTTTGAAGTCCCAAAACAGGAAATGTCCCCTCTTTCCAAAATTGCCTCTATTGTGAAAAATAAATCTTGCGGACATCACAATCCTTCCCACCAAAAATTGCTTGTCCTCAAGCAATGCCTGAACAACCGCCCTCTCTGACTACGACCACCACTATCACTACCAATAATCCCAGGGTCCTAGATGTGCCACTGAGTCATCCTCGATCTCTGCACTATCCTATCATGAAGGAATCTCTCAATGCCAGGATCCCAAGCCATCATGATCAATGTTGAGCACCCCTTTCTCTGAGCATTGTCCTGCCAGGTATAGGTACCAAAAGCCCACTGAATATTATCAATATGTAGAGCATCATGACAATGTAGGACTCTGTCCAAATCCCTATGAAGTTGCCCTACGGAGTAGTTCACCTCCTGCACTCCAAGGGTAAACTCCTAAAGATACAACCCAATCCCCGTGGAGGTGAAGTCTCTCCTACATGGGCTTCCCCTGATATCCTCTTGCTGACCAACCTGCCATGCTAATGAAGTCCCCCATTCCATCAATGAGTCACAATAGCCCAATGGAAGATCTGAATGATCTTCCCTTGTAGAAATCAGCTCATCCCCAAGGGTAGTTGTACTACCAAGTCCTGTGATGCTCTGATCCCAAGCTAGTCTAAAAAGGGTGCCACCATGTTGTCACTGCGCCACTCTAATCATGATGGTTTGTCCAGCACGCGCAGGCTGTGTCCTCCTCTACTGGGACCTGGTGGCAAAATATCTATAGAGTCCCAACACATCTACCCCAAGCATCTCCACGATGTGACGACCTACCCATCCAACACTCACTTGGATCCGTAGCAGCAACAAGGAAAACCATCCTTGCCATTCGACAAATGCCTCAATGCTCCCCCACATGTCAAAACAAGTGTGAGCTGGGTAATCCTCTATCCTGATCTCACTCGTCGCAAAACAAAGTGTCCAATCAAGCAACCAAATCCCTGGATCCCACAGCCGGAATGACTGCGACATAGTCCTGACAGCTGTTGGCACCAACCTGTATCACATCTCAGGGTCTTGCATGTAATCAATATATGGATTCCATACATCACGAACCAATTTGGTGTGTGCAAAACTACCCTTCGTCGGCCATACCACCTAGTGGGATCTGTTGTCCTACCTCCTAAAAGTGCTCCCTAATACTGCGTGGAGTCTAACCATACACCTGCAAGTAAGGTCCACCAACTATTGTAGATGCTCTTGAGACACCTCTGAATGTCTCGCCCAAAGGGGGTCATGCCTCTCCCAGTGTTTGGGCTCAAGGGTGGTGCAAGTGTTACCTCTGCAGAAGATCAGACTACCCCCAAACCTGCATCCACCAACTTGCACCTTGACCATATGCTGCAGCTGGAAAGCCTCTCTCCCAATGCATTGTGTCTCGTCTGACTGTCTCAATTGAACCTCCTGGATCCTTTTGCTCGCAATTAGAGCATCAAGAAACGATATCCAAGTCCCCTATGTCAATGTGCAATATTGGAGAGTGACAAAGGGAAGCTCACGGTCGGCCCTGTGATCAACTCGATCTCCAAATCTGAGTGTGCCAAACCCAGTGGTGTGCCTGATACCGTCGTCAAGAGATCTCTCTGGTGACAACACCCCAACAACCTGTTGTGCATCATCATGCTCTGTTGCACACAAATACATACCCTTGAACTCCTCTGCATAGCTCGGAACTTTGCGGCACAACTCCATGCACCATTGGACACCAACACCCAATGCCATTCCACCATGTAACCTAGGGCATCCCACATGCACCCATGCATCCACCACTTTGCTAGTACACCCACCACGAAGTGATCTACACCTCATCTGCACAGGTACATCTAAGTGGCCTAACTCCTCACATGCAATCAGGCATAATGCTACCATGTTGAACCTTTGTAGCTCCAGTGCCCAATACATCAATGGGAGAGCATTGTCTCCATATGCCAACTCTTGCCAGAGTAGGCTAATCACCCTGTGATCCCACACTCAATCAATATGCCAATATGACTCGTGAAATCTGCCTACTCTTTTGTTAAACCATCCTATCACTAGTGTTGATGTTGACCTGAAAATGTGGGTGTACCCAATCATCGGATCTATCACACAGCTACTATTGTCACCCACCGGCTCTGTGATGTGATGGAAAACCCCACCTGGATCCCAACAACATTTTGGCCCTTGAGCCCCTCTGTTAATCCACGAACTTTGCTGAAATGTAGTCATGGATGTACCCAACCACCTAACCTGCTCCATCGGGTACCAACTCAGTACCTCTCGCCATCCAATCCCAAAGGAGGGATCGAATGTACAATCTCTTATGTACGGAACAAGCCCTCCATGCTTGTTGATTTCTGTAGCTTAGGAGGTACTCCAAGCCCTAGAGTTCAAGGTTTGAGGGGCAAAGCACCACAAGGGTCACTTGTGGGCCTGGAACCCAAATATGGGATTTTGCACCAAGTCGTGTTTTTGTCATTTCCATGAGCACATTTCTACATGTGATGGCATGAGGAGGGCGGAAAGGAAAATCCAACGCTTCGAGAATTGTTGAATTCTGAGTTGTAGAAGTGGAGATATGAACTTATGAAGGTAATTTTGGGGTTGACACAATAAGTGTCAAGATCGGCCTAAGGTATTTTTAGGCTTATGACAGTTGCCAGCCCTTTGTGATGACGTTTTAAAATCCCTCCTTCATGGTATATGTTGATTTCGGGTAGCATCGGATGTGCTCTAGCTTCGAAATTTTGTGGATGGGCTAGAACACATGAGATCTCCAAGACGTAGAAATCGTTTGGAGAAATTCCACCCGAATGAGAATTTATTAAAATAATTAATATTTTTAATGGGTTCCTAAGTCTAAACTTAGGAAAATAAAAATATTAATGGGTATTAATAAGAATATGGGTGAGAAACTTCTAAGTGACGAGGATCAAGTCTGTCTTAATCTTAGTGGTTGATTAGGGACTTAATCTCGGTCGTTGATTCATCAACATGGAAAGTATAAGAGGAGGCTTGAGGGTCAGTTGGAGATGCACTTGAGAGATCAATCAATTCAATTTTTTTGGGGCTTGGTTTGTTGAGAAAAACGAACAAGTGATCTGTTGCAGTGAGGGGAAGTTCGGCAAAGGGACTTCAGTCGAAGGCTGAGAATACATAACAGAGAGGCAGAGAAGCACCAGGAGAGCTCTGACATAGCAGCGCAATGTCGCAATGACGCAGAGGGAGAGCTCTGACGTAGTGACGCAGCTCCTAGAGGAGGTGACACAGTTCCAGTGCAGAGCTTAGAGCAGCCATCACTACCCAGCACTGGGAACAATGCAGTCACCTGTGGGGTTTGTTCATCTGCCTCTGGATAGAGGTACTTCTGCCGGGTTTATTCTCTGTTGGGTGAGCCAGATTTGGCACCCTAGTTGTATTTAGAAATATGCTTAATAATACAAACCCTCTATATGTTGCATCGGTTTTCCTGAATTGGGTCTTGCCGGGGACGAATGTCCAAAAATAACTGTCCCTTGTGTATTTGTCTCATTTTATTTCAGTTCATGATTTGTATGTATGTGTAGTCTACAATAGTGTTTTCATCGCTATTTAAATAATTAAATAACTAGTTGAATGTAAAAACAAGTAGGAGATGGGAAACCAGTGATTGCAGTAGGATTTCTAATGTGTAGATTCAGACATTTTCACAGTATATATAGGACGTGATGTGAGGACTATTCATCATCCATTGTGCAACACACACCTAGAAAAGGAGCTCGTTGGAGGCAAGGAAATCTTTGTCTTAACCGCAACAAGGAGAGGACAAGTACAAGAGGGTCGATGACAGCTTGAGGACTGTTTTAGGGCTAGTTCAGGGGTTTGAAAAGCTGGAGAAGGAGGCCAAGGTACTTGCTGGAAGGTCGAGGCCTTAAAGAGCTAAACGCGGGTCTATTTAGGGCTTTTGTATGGGTTGGAACCTTGTTCGAAGGGTCTCTTGAGCTACAATAGGGTTGTGTGGTAGGTCGCAGGCCATACCACCACAACAAGGGTTAGCGTGGGCAGTATTAAGGGTTGTTTTGTGCCCTAATATTTGTGAAAAATCTATTACTGCAGCAACTGATTTATTTCACCTACTTATTTTCCAATTAGTTATTTACGAAATCCCTTCAGTAAATATTAAAATAAATTCCACTACAGATATCACACCATAATACAAAAACAAATAGCTTGCCATTCTCGAATAAAATATTATTTTGCTGCACTTTTGTAATAAAAATAATATTTTCCCCACGTTTAATCAAAATTGGGCAAACCTGTTAGCAATTTTGCACTCACAAAAATTGGGAATATTACAATTGGTCTTATTACATGGCAAGGATGATATATTCATCAAATTCTTGAAACAAACAAAATCCTTCTAGAACTATTACATCCTAGGAAAATAATTAAAATACATTTTTAAATCACTATGAGGACTCCAGTTTCTTCTCATAAATCCTAATACCCTTTTAAGGTCAATTATTAACTTGGTCGTGTTGGAAAATCATAAAGGCAGAAATATTTTCTCATTTAGATAATTACTTATGATTTCTTTATTATCTTACTATCTTGTTGAGGTTTTTATTTGTCTTTTTGTCATCAAGCAATTATCAAAACATGAACATGAAGATCAAGGACACATGATGTAGGCTCTCAGCCAGGGCAAAACCTCTATTTGAGGTGAAAACCCAGTCATATTATTCTTCAATAATAGAACCAAGTCAAATGAGATAACCAAGACCTTTTGACCAAAACGAAGACATCCCTCCATTCATTAAATCAGCCTCTCCTGAAATCAAAATTCCAAAGTCAATACTACTCTGCTCCTTAGAAAGAAGTCAACTCAGCTCTGCAATTTTGTTGCTTCATTACAGACTCGACCCTGCAAGTTCATTGCATCAATACAGACTACAACTTCACTGCTCTATCACAAACTTGGCCCTGCAACTTTGCTACTCCATCTCAGCCCTGTAGTGGTTCTTCAATACTTCATTTTTGTGGTAGAAAGAGAATTATTTCGGCTCTTCATTCATTAGATAAGTATCTCCTTTCCTTCCTGATGGTTTTCGTTCTGTTGTAGACTTCCTCGCATCCCTTCTTCTCACAAGGTAATTTCAGATTTGAGTCTTGCTTATTATACTCCAAACTGGGTCAAATGCATGGGTATAAATAGTAGTTCGTGATTGCTCTATTAGGCCAACATGAGGATCTTTGTAGGCCGACTTCACGACTCAGCCTTAGAAGCCTTCAATGGAGCCTTTAATCTAGAAATGGAATAATCAAAGCATGAAACCCATGTTAATATATAATTTTCTTTCATAATAAATTTTCTTTTTCTTTCTTTTGACAACTACATTACATCATGACTCAAATATAATTATGAAGATCGATACTAGTTACATTTCTCAAAACTCCCTCTTAACTAGGGAGGTATTCATAATTGTACACATAGGTACAAGGATGAACTCAAATTGACATGTTCTATGAAAATTCTCAACACACTCAATGCTAGGGACCAAATACTTGACCAAGGTATCAGTCCAATTGGGACTAAGGTGTTATCCAAGCTGCTGCCACAATAGGTACCATCAAGATTCAGCTCTAACACCAACCCACAGGGGTCTAAGTATTGTATCCAAGGTTGGAGCTCCACAAGACCAATGATACCCTCCCTACTTCAGAATCCAGACATCATCACAAGCCCTGCCAAATGTCCTCTCAAGCATCATACAAGCACACAACTCAAGATGCTTCATCTTTCCCTATAAACTAAATCAGATATATCCATTAGTCCCAGCATGCTTCTAAATATTCAAACTTCTTATGGAGAGATCTTGCACAAACAAAACCCCAATTAGTAACAAACTTTCAATATTTATATGTTAGCACAGACCTTCGAGGTATTCAACCATACTGATGTTGCTCATGTCATCATGTTCTCATAATGATGGAATCTTCTTTCTTCAACTTCTTTAGCAGAACCAAATTCATCCTCTATACTAAAACATCCAAATTTTTGTTTTCAACTTCATTATCAATAGTGCTTTAGCCACTCTCCGATCTTTATTCTTTCTTCAAGGTCTTCAATATAGTTGTCACAATATGCCCTCCCTCTCAACTAGAGAGATATACACTTCCTCTTATTCAAGTTCCCTCTTAACTTAGGGACATCGACCATTTTATCTATTCAACTATACAGGTATTTTCTTTTTGCATTATCATATCATCAGAGAACCTTCGGCCTCCCAAAACTTCATTCCTTTACGTGGCAACAAAGCATCTTTCAATCATTAATGTAGGCTCTAAAGTCATTAAGCTCCCTCTTTTCATCATGCTCAACATCATCATCAAGTCATTATCAAGTATGAGGTAGATAAGCATCTTCAACATCTTGAAGACTATGTACCTACAAATATTTTAACAACCAGTACAACCAAGCACAAATATATATATATATATATATATATATTATATATATATATATAGAAAGAGCATGTTATTACAATGGGAGCATCTAGGTTATCAAAACTTTTGAACAAGAAATCAAAATTTAGACATTGAAAACCTAGACCTATTTAGGTTTACAATCAACAAGAGTTACACCTTTCATGCCCTAAACTTCTAACAACCTTTGCTAGGGTTTTGTCACAAACCCTAGATTTCGTCATAGTTATCATTTTACTCAGAGCATTATACTACTAGGGTTTCATTATTATGTCCTAGAATCTTATTTCAATCTTTACTAGAGTTTTATCGTAAACCCTAGGTACATAAAACTTTAATGTTAATGTACAACAATTCGACCAAGCTAGGGTTTCAATCAAACAAAAGCATATACTTGTAGGGTTTCATTCCTAGGATCTTATATTGACGTTAGCAAGAGTTTTGTTGTAAACCATAATTCATAAAACCCTAAAAATCTAGGGCTTCATCATATATCTATCAACAACAAACCCTCAAAAGCTAGGGTTTCATTTATAGCATCAAGAAACCCTAAACATCAAGAGAGTAGGATTTAATCATATGTTCTAGACTTTTATTAACAAATCCTAGGTAGGCTAGGGTTGCATTATCAACATACCCTAAGCATCAAAAAGTTAGGATTTCACAGTGAACCCTAAAGGTTCTGGTTTTGCCAAAGTGAACAAAGGATAGATGGTATAGTAAGGATTGATGTAATCCAAAGATTAATCACCCTAAATAAGAATCTTGATGATTCAAATCCCTAAACATGAGAGAGTTAGTAATTTAAAATTATCGTCCCTTTTTAAATGAAAAAGATTAGCTACAAATCCTGTGGTCTTGAAAATACCTTGAGTTGCTTCTTCTTTTAGGGTTTCCTCTTTGAAGGGCTCCCTCTACAACAAAGCTTCTTTCATGATTCAAGTCTTTCCTTTGGAGTCTCCCTTTTAATCCTTATACATGCAAGCTTAGTCCTTTCAAGGAAAAAATACAAGAGAAAGGATAATAAAGATAAAGCTAGATATATAATACTTATCCTTTGTAAGAAGTTGGAAGCTTCTTTATGAAGGGCTCCCTCTTACATATAGCATTTACTTGACAAGTACCAAAAGTATACACGTACAAGAGTATGATGACGAAGTAGGGGATTTTAGATCCAAAACCTAAAATATCAATTCTAGGGTTTTACATTCAATTATATACTTGCTAGGGTTTTTCAATTTCTCCTTGGACTACCTACAAACTCTATGTTAAAGAAAGTGTAACTAGGTTCGGTCTTCATAAGGACATGATCTTTGTATTTGATGTAACAAAAGGAAATAAATAATTTTTGTAATCTTGCTACATGGGTTTCATGAAAAAGAAGTGTCACTAGGTGAAAGACTTCTTCTTGATGTCTTTAGGATTTATTTATAAGTCAAAGAGTCATGTCATGTGTATAGAAACTCTTCATGAGTTTATGTAAATATGTACAAGTCTTCAAAGTTGTCAAACAACCCTCCAAGGCCAAGATCAATGCCTCAAAACAAGCCTATCAAAGTCTACAAGCAAAATGATAAGGAGATGTTCATGTCGGCTCCAAATAAATAAATTAAATGTATTAATATATGTCATGTCAGCTTGAAGCATAGACACGTCGGTTCATAAGGTAACGTTGGCTCAATTATATGTGCACAACCACTATAAATACCCTATTAGGTTATTTGCAAATGGGCAAGAAAGAATTCGCATATACCTCTGAAATCTTCGCATAAGGGAGCCGTAGTTAAGGGAGCCGCAGTCAAAGTTAATGGAATCGCAGTCAAGGTTGATGGAGCCACAATCAAGGTAAAGGAGCCACAGTCAAGGTCAAGAAGCAGTAGCCAATAGCTGCTGTCAGATCCGCATTGAGGTAAGGCATGTCTAAGGGTCCAAGCTGCCTCCTCGGATGGGTATAAGAAGCAGCAGGACCAAGGCTTGTCACCCTCTCGGCATACCTGTAGGTTTAAGGAGCAGTCCAAATTATCCTCGAATGAGTGAAAGGAAATCATATGGTATGGTATCTCTATAATCTTCAAGCACAGTATTGGCAAGACAATGATAAGATCTCATACGCATGACAAACTTGGAATGATGCTCTCACTACAGTGACAATAAATGAATCTATATATATAAGGAGATCTTACTTAGTCTAATCCTGAAGATGTTACTGCAGCCTCGACATGTCTACAGATTTGGGTGCAGGATCTCAATGACTAGGTGCAGTCATCAATGAAGTAGAGATTCATATTCTAGAAGACAGTCTAGAATGTCCTTCTCGGAGGTGTGAAATCTTGGATGAGGTACAATAAGGTACCTATGTTATAAAATGGTTACAACCTCAGTCATGGATCACAAGAAATATTACAGTCCATGTAGGATGAAAGAAGCAGTGTAGTGAAGTGCCATCATGATGCAGAGATCCTAAAGTCATCCATGATAAACAATGATGAACATAACGGTATTGCTACCACAATGAAGTTATCAATGGTGTTAGAGGAGTAGCAAGATGATGTTGATTTGGGGTAGCATCGAATGTGCTCTAGCCACGAAATTTGGTGGAGAGGTTGTGGCACATGAGATCTCCAATACCCAAAAAGGGTTTGGGCAGATTCTAAACAGTTCAGGAGATATTAAAATAATTAATATTTTTAACGGAGTCCCTAAGTCTAAACTTAGGGAAAATAAAATATTAATGTGTATTAATATGAAACTGTGTTAGAATGGTCCAAAAGACATGGATCAAGCCAGATCTAATCTTAGTTGTTGATTAGGGACTTAATCTCGATCGTTGATATGTCAATCGGAAAAGTATAAGAGGAGGCGTGAGGGTCACTTGGAGAACACACCAGATGATCAATCATTCTATTCTCTAGAGCGGGGTTTGCTAAGAGAGATAGAATCAGTGATCGGGTGAGCAGTTGAAGGGCATTGAATACAAAGGAACAGAGAAGGCAGAGATTGTGCCAAGAGAGCAGCGCGGCAGCGAAGGAGGGTGACGCAGAGCCAGCAAGGGCTCACGCAAGGCCACGCAAAGGCATACAAGTGTTGCGCAGAGCACCAGAGGGACCAACGTAGCTGATGCAGAGGCTACCAAAGCTGATGCAGGGCCTCCTGGTGCTGACGCAGGGCCAATGTGAGACAGAGAGGGGCTGACACAGTCTAGATTGGGCAGACGTTGGGGTTGCAAGAGCAGTTTTGTGCTGAGGAGCACCCATAAGGGTTTTCCGGCGTTTCAGCCACGAGATTTCTCTCAAACTGTGAGGTATAGCTGCTAAGGAAATTCTCTGTTGGGTAGGCCAGTTACGGCACCCAAATTGTACTCTGATATTGCTTAATCAGAAAACCCTCAGATAGCTGCACCAGTTTTCCCGCATTGGGTTTTTCCGAGGACATTGGTCCAAAAATAATGTTGTCATGTGGTGTGTTTGTTCTTGTTTCTTTTAGTTGTTGATTTGTAATATGTTCAGCATGCACTGGTGTTTATTTTCAGTATTTACTTTGTACATAACTTGTTAAAAAAAAATTAACAAGTAGGTAGGAATAAATTAGAAAAAGTGCATGAAGGGTTTCTAAATTAAGTAAACTTAGAAACTTCAACAAATGATGATCTCAGCAATGCTCGAGGGAGAGGATTGATATCTTAGTCTTGGAGAGGCAAAATGTGTCAAGGGTCATGTTCTTGGTATTCGTCAATGGAATCTCTATAAGAAGAATTTATGCATGGGGTTTCCACTCCAAGAAGGAGAGGTTTGGCCCTGTCTGAAAGCCAAACATATGTGTTCTTGTCTCTTTTGTTTTTTATAGCAGTTTGATGAAGTTAACATACACATGCTAATAATGAAGTAAACATCAATCTAAGATAAATTGTTTAAATACTTCACAAATTGTTATCATGTTAAAGGAAGAATCAATTTAATATGCATGCCCTAGATTCTTCAACACTCTAGAGATCAAAACTAAGGTTTCTATGATAGCACAAAAGGAAATAGAGTTAGGATTTCATAACTAGGGTTTATAAGAATTTGGATACCAACAACTTTCAATATCACAAACCCTAGAACCAAAATCGATTACAAAAACCCTAATCTAATTTGAGTTAGACTTTATATTGTTAAAGCAATTATACATACCTCACATCTTTCTTATCTCATTCTATTTTGTAAGCAACTTCTTTTCAAGGATAAAGTTGGACCTTCTTAAGTTTTGCCTTCAAGGATGCCAAGATTGACTTCTGCTACTTTTGTTTAAAGAGTGTTGCTATAGATCTTTAACTCGAATTTTACTATTGCTTTATCACATATTCCCAAGACCTGATAATTGACTTCTTTGGATGCTCCATTTATACTCTTGTAGATTGAGTATACCTTAGTTCTTGTATTTTTGATATATTTTCAAAACATTTATCCTTATGCTCAGCACTTCGGATTCTTAAGACAGATTTCATGACCCATACTAATTTCCAATTGTCTACTATAGCATATCCTTATTTTTGGATATACTTTGAACTGTATTGATCCTCCTTATACACTGATTTTTTGTTGTAATTCCTTTCAAGCTCAACCTCTTTACTTTTCTCCGCAGTTCCGACCTAGAGATGGCCATTGTAGATTCATTGTGTAGGTTGAATGTCATCACTATGCAAGGAGCCAAATGTTGATTTGGGGTAGCATCAGATGTGCTCTAGCCATGAAATTTGGTGGAGAGGTTGGGGCACATAAGATCTCCAATACCTAGAAAGGGTTTGGGCAGTTCTAAATAGATCAGGAGATATTAAAATAATTAATATTTTTAATGGAGTCCCTAAGTCTAAACTTAGGGAAAAGAACATATTAATGTGTATTAATATGAATCTGTGTTAGAATGGTCCAAAAGACATGGATCAAGCCAGATCTAATCTTAGTCGTTGACTAGGGACTTAATCTCGGTTGTTGAGATGTCAACAGAAAAAGTAGAAGAGGACGTTTGAAGGGCACTTGGAGAATGCACTAAGGGAGACCAGTCAGTTCAATTTTTGGAGCGGGGTTTGCTGTGAAATTGAACCAATTGTCTGGAGAGAAGTCAGGAGGCAGCAAGTACGGAACAGAGAGATAGGAGATCAACGCAGAAGAGGCAGATGCAAAGCTAGAGGAAGCCACACAGAGGCAGCAGAGACTGTGCAGAGCTAGAAGGACCTGCGTCATCCATGTAGAGGCTACAAGAGTGATGCAGAAGCCCAAAGAGGTTGCGCAGAGCGTCAGTAGGCTGATGCAGAGGGTTTCAGGATGTAGCAGAGGTCAGTAGGGCCTACGCCGAGTTTAGAGAAGTGTTGGAAGTTTGTCTATATGTGGGTAAGCTAGTTTGGCACCCTGTTGTACAAGAAAATTGCCGAATAATAAAATCCTCCCTTGTTGCACTGGTTTTCCCACATTGGGTTTTTCCGGGGACATTAGTCCAAAATAACTGTGTCAATGTGTGCATATGTTTGTTTCTGTATTACGGTGTGATATCTGCAACAATATTTATTTTTAATGTTTGTTGAAGTAATTTCATGAATAACTTATGATGAAATAAGTAGGAAAAGTAAATCAGTTGCTGCAGTGATAAAATTTTCACATGATATCAGAGTAAGTAATCAGAGACAGAAAAGGAAAATCAGTTATGGGTCGAGACCACGATGCAGAGGCATCCACCTCAAGGGACTCACGCAGATTTTCAGAAGATTGCACAAGAGAGAGATTTCGATTTCTCTATGTTGGCTTCCATGTTGGAAGAAGTGGCATGCATGAATAGTGCTGCATCATCAGAAGTAGGGTATATAGACAGTGGAGCCTCGTGGCATATGGCGGGAATCAGGGAGTGTTTCTCAGAATATCGAGAAGAGAAGATGAACTTTCAGATCACCATGGGGAACAAGGCAAAGTGTACTCCAGTAGGAAAGGGTACCATAGTTTTTCAGACAAAATCGGGAGAATCGTTCCATGCCACAAATGTGCTGCATGTGCCAGGATTGGGGATGAACTTACTTTCCATGTCACAACTACAAGGCAAGGGCTATGACGTCTACTTCATCAAGGCAAAGGTATACGTCAAACACCCGAGCTGGAAAAAGAAAGTGCAGATTGGGATCAAAAGTAATCGATTGTATAGCTTACAACTAGAATCTCCAATGGCACTAATAGGCAGTCATGGGGACAAAGACTTGAATGAACTATGGCATAGAAGGATGGGTCACTTGCACCATGGAGCTCTAAGAATTCTCAGGAGCATTGTAACAAGAGTTTCGGATCTGAGTACGGAATGAAATGATGTATGCAGGGGATACGCTCTAGGAAAGTATGCCAAGGCGACATTTCCTAGGAGCAACCACAAGGCCAAGAGTGTACTAGGATGGATACACTCAAATATCTGCGGACCTATGTCCGTCAAAGCTCTCAGTGGTACCGAGTATTTCCTTACCTTCATTGATGACCGCTCGAGGAAAACTTGGATCTATTTTCTGAAAACCAAGGATGAGGTTTTCTGTAGATTCAAGGAGTTCAAGGCTCAAGTGGAGAATCTGACAGGTAAGGAAATAAAAGTCTTGCGCTCAGATAATGGTGGAGAATATGTCGATAAAGACTTCACTGATTATTGCGCTAAGGAGGGCATCAAAAGAGAGTGGACAACTCCCTACAATCCGGAGCGGAATGGGGTGGCAGAAAGGAAAAGCGGGACTATTGTAGAAGCAGCTAGGGCCATGTTGTATGATTAGGATATGCCAAAATTCCTGTGGGCAGAAGCATGCAACATAGTTGTCTACATTCCAAACAGGACTCCTCATCGGGTTTTGGGCAAGATTACTCCAGGGAAAGTCTTCACTGGGAAGACACCTGAAGTCAGTCATTTCAGGATATTTGGGAGTTTGGCATATTGTTGCATACCCGAAGAAAAGAGGAAGAAGCTGGATCAAACTGCAGAAAAAGGGTATTTGGCAGGATATAGCGAGAACGCTAAGGCATACAGGATCTATCTTCCAAGGAGCAGGAAGGTAGTCGTACGACGAGATGTAAAGTTCATGGAGGACAGAGTTTTCAAAAGATCTCACGAAATGCCTTCCAAGGAGCAGTCAAAAGAGGATCTATTGGTCATGCCTCTTCAACCAACGAAAGTGAAGAATCCCTCCTCAGATCAGGAAGATTCTTAGGATGAGGAAGAAGATTGAACAAAAGCACCTGTTGACAGAGGAAGAACCAGCAGTGAACTTCGTCAGATTTTGAGTGATGCAGATAACTTCATCAAAGAGCCAAGGAGTAGTAAAAGGGAGCGAAAACAGCCAAACAAGTATCAAGTGTTAGTAGCTCAGGATGGAGAGCCTACCAGCTTCAAGGAGGCAGCTCAGCATCAGGTCTGGCTAGATGCCATGGAAGAGGAATATAACTCCATAATGGTAAACGATGTCTAGGAGGTTTTGTCAAGGCCTCAAGACAGATCTGTGGTAGGTTCAAGATGGATCTACAAGATCAAATATGCTACAGACAATAGTATTGAAAAATACAAGGCCAGCTTTGTGGCTAAAGGGTATGCTCAAAAGGAAGGGATTGACTATGAGGAAACTTTTGCCCCGGTAGCCAGTTATACATCTATTAGGACCGTGATATCTCTTGCAGCCCAAATGGGATGGGAGATCCATCAAATGGATGTCAAGACGACATTTCTGAACAGGGGAATAGAAGAAGAAGTATACATTGAACAACCAGAGGGCTTCGAAACTCATGAGAAGAAGTCTCATGTATGCAGACTGAAGAAAGCCTTGTATGTGCTAAAGCAGGCACCAACAGCGTGGTATGGTCGAATAGATGGCTACTTGCAAAAGATGGGGTTTGTCAAGAGTGACGCGGATCTGAATCTCTACTATCTGGTCATAGAGAGCGAGCCACTTATCTTAGTATTATATGTGGATGATCTCTTCCTGACAGGATCATCTAGACTCGTTGAACACTGCAAGAAGAATCTAGCCACAAAGTTCGATATGAAGGATCTGGGACGAATGCACTATTTCCTAGGGTTGCAAGTTTGGCAGCAGAAAGGAGAAATATTCCTTGGGCAAGGAAGGTATGCTACAGAAATCCTGAAAAGGTTCGGGATGGGAAACTGTAGACCTATGGCTACGCCAATGATCACCAACTGGAAGAAGATTGATGCATCAGAAGACAAGGATGTCAATCCCACTCTATACCGACTCATAGGGTCCCTGATGTATCTAATCAATACCAGGCCAAATATTTGCTACGGTGTCAACCAATGTGGAAAAGTCGCAGTCGGGATTAATTCGGCAAGGGTCCAAAAGTTGAAAAACTCGACAAAGTCTGGAGTTTTTTGAAAAAGTCGGAAAAATTAAAAAAAAAACACAAAATTATTCATTTTTTTTTTTTAAATTTTAACATCTAGAGTATCCACAACATCAAATAAATGCATTTCCACATAAACATGTAAAGAAAGCTAATATGTAATATGTATATGAAGTCTAGTGCTACATCACATATCAAAATAGTGAATCAACTCCTGAATTTTGAGTCCTGTCTGAGTCTCAACTCTCAAGAGTCAAAATATGAACAAAAAATATAATAAATGTACATCATGAGTCATCTAAAAGTCGTCAAGTAATCACTAATTAGTCACTAAGATCCTCTTCCCCTTTTACGGGAATAGGGAATGCCTTTGCCTTTTCCTCTAGAGGAAGAAGACCCTGCCCTTGGGGATACAAAATCAAATGGACTCAATCGTCCTCTAGAAGCCGATGGAAGAGGTGGCCTCTGTGCTATGCTGCTATTGCTGCCCATCCTAGATGGTGTCACCTCCCCAGCATCCTCATCCAGCTCTGCTACTGCCTCCTGACCCTGATGTTGCTCCGCCTCCTCCTCCTCTATCTCTGGCTATCCCTTCTCTGCAACTGCTACATCCTCTAGATCCACACCTAACCAATCCGGGATCGAATCCAAGATCAGCCTCTCAGTCTCGACTCTCCATGAAGAGGTGGTATCAATATTGTTCAATGAGATGGCTTCCACATCAGTAGGTTTCTGACGCTGTCTCACCCACAATCGAAGATTGTAGTAGACGTAGACCATGTCATTGAGGCGTTGGGACTCCAATTTGTATTAGGGTCATAGATTGTAAATTAGTACATAGAAAATTTAAATATTAAAATTAATCAAATGAATCCAAAAAATTTAGTTTGAAATCTTTTTAGTTTTTACCTGTTGCGCTTTTTGGAGTGTATTTTGTCAAATACACTCCAGTTGTGCTCACACCCAGAGGAACTGCATGTTTGGCTGAGCACTCAAATGGCAAGCTTTTGGAGATGGGGTACTCTGGCACCATAGCTTGTCCACCAAGCATCTACAAGTTAAAAGAAAAATGAGAAACATAAAAAAAACATTGAAATTCTAAACTTGAAAGTTTGAAACAAACTGAAGCTTACTTGGCATTTTGGTCGTCCTATTCTTAATAGCCATGTTAAAACCAAATGTGCCACCTCCCATCCTATAGACCTCCATTTCTTTAGAAATCTCCTCGCGTTCTTGCTCAGATGACACCATCCTCTCGACACAAGTGAAGAATCCATCCATCACCTCGGCATCAAATCTGAAAACACAAGCATAAGAAAATGCAGGGTTGAGGTAGACACCTGCAGCATGAATGGGGTGATGGAGGGTATTGTTCCATCGCTTATCAATCACTCTCCATATGACCTGTTGTTTCTCTAACCCCTTGTCTCCCTTATCTGCATAATAAGCACGAATGGCTTCTTTGGCCCTATCCATGGCCTCATACAAGTAGCCCATTGCGGGCTTGTCTCCATCAACCAACCGAAGAACCTTTACCAAAGGTTCTGAAATGGCACACACCTCCTCTACTCCTGACCAAAAGCTCTGATCATATGAAACTAGTCTACGTATTCCCTCTCCCTCCGGTTTGCGGCTAATAGATAAAGAACGCCAATCCGCTGAGAGAAACATGCTCTTCACCTCCCACATAGAATTCAACAAAGACTGAAGAGATATGAAAGTAGTGGCAAATTGTGTAATGGCAGGCTGCACCAACTCTTTGTTGTTGGTGAATCTTCTCATCAAGCTAAGCGCAGATGAATGATTATATATAAATTTTGTTATGCTCTTGGCTGATTCAACAATATCCCTCACAGTAAGAATCTTACCTATATCCTCCAACCTCAAGTCAATGCAATGAGCAGCACAAGGTGTCCAAAACAAGTTAGGATACCTCTCCATAAGCATCTTGCCAACTGCAACATAATATTCAGTGTTGTCCGTTATGACTTGGACAACATTGCTTGGGCCTACTTCCTGAATGAAGATGTCCAACAACTCACATAATAAAGGTGCATCTTTAATGTGTGCAAATGCATCAATAGATTTCATAAACATTGTCCCCTTGGGACAAC
The DNA here is from genome assembly GCA_000404065.3 of Pinus taeda. NCBI lineage: Eukaryota > Viridiplantae > Streptophyta > Pinopsida > Pinales > Pinaceae > Pinus > Pinus taeda. Next base: position 38,155 of record APFE031648531.1, read on the forward strand.
TAACCAAGAAGTTAAGAAGGGTCCTACCCTTCTGGTCAGTCCAACCATCTGACATGACTGTGCATCCAGTGTGCTCCCATGATGCCTTAAACTCTGCCAATCTAGCAGTGCAATCAGTGTTTTCATCTTGAAGAAGAGGTCCTCTCAATTCTGCAAAGGTGGGGTCTTTGTACCTCGGGCCAACGACAGCAACAGCATCAAACATAGGCTGGTAGAATGGGTTTGTCTTGGCAATGTTGAAAGGAACATCACTCCATAGAAGACACCTACTGACCAACCTATCAGCTTCTACCTTTTCCTTTTTTTTCATTGATGATTTGATCCCAAGTTGTGAACCAGCTGTTGTTCTAGGAACAAAAAAAGATGAGATAGAAGGATGAGTACCCATGTGTGAGGAAGGTGATGCTACTATAGAAGCACTACCACTCTCAATTCCCCCCACTCTTGAGCCCCCTACAAGTTGGTTTCTTAGTGCTGCCCTGGTGTCTTTTCCGTTCTCTTTATCCATCAATGATTAAATGGCCCATCGGATGATTTCTGGAGTTGTTTTTGAGCAAAGTTCAACATTTTGCCCTGGAATTTGCCCCAAATGGAATTTTAATCTGTTGATGCCTCCTAACATATGCTTGCCACACAACTTGCAAGTCAAATACATTCTATTGACCCCCCCAGTTTCGGGTGTAGCATGAAGCTCACCAAACTCCCACATAGAATCCAAAATCATTGGCATTTTGTTTTAAACTTTGAGCTTGAATTTAAAGTTTAAACCTAGGCACAAAAAAAATTGAAACAAATTAAATTAGAAATGATCCATCAAAATAGTAGCAATGATCCATCAATTTAATGACAGAACAAAATGTCACTGTAAGAAGAAGAGATCTTTTTTGAAGAAAACAATGGATTTAACAGGGACAAGTTGCTTGGTTATTTAATAAGCCTTTAAAATATGTGGATGAATCAGGAAATAAATGAAGTCTTCCGTCAGGTATTTTAAGATGGATGGCAGAACTTATTGAATAGACTTTTGTTGATTTGCCATAATCATCAAAGAAAATTTGCTTTTGAATTAAAAATTAATTGGTTATCATAAGTTTTTTCTTGAATTTATTTAAATAATTACTGTGAATAAATCTGGCTAATTGGTAGAGGTACGTTTATTGGCATGGGATGCAGATTGTTGTGGATAAGTTTGTGCAGAGTTCGATGCTGTAGCACTTTTAAAAGTGCAAATCAATAGTTGGGTTTCTAACTTTCTAAGTTTCTATACCTCTCTCTTGGTATCATGATAATAAAGCCCTTACTGCAAATGAAGAAACCATTGACTGCAGAACTTCAATGATAAGACAATGTACTCCTTACTGCTAGACTGTTGTAAGATGATGTGGATGAAACCCTTACTGCTGCATGATGATGAGACAACTAACTGTGAAACCCTTACTGCTGACAATTAACCCCTTTTGCAAGACTAGGCTGCTGTCAATAAAATCCCTGCCCAAGTTCAAATTTCAATAGAACGACTCCTCTCAAAGATTACAATAATAAGCTTCAGGGTTATATATTAAGATAGGGCATACCTCCACGAATACTCCTTAACCTCGCTCTTGAATTAGCACTGTAAGACGCTGGTTTTTTGTTTTGTATTGTTTTGGAAATAATCAAACGTACCTCAGGAAATGATAAGAATATAAGGTATCATCTAGGGCATGGGCATGTATTGTAATGGACTTGGTAATTTGGGAGTGTTTTAGACCCCAAAGAAGCTCCAGTTCTGCCCTAATACAAGGCCGAATTTTTACCTCAGAGACAGGGCTGAATTAGGTTCAGATGGGGGTTGAAATCTTCCTCAAACAAGGGCTAAGTCTGCAGTCAATATAGATCTGAAACTTTAGCCATTACAGGTGCAAGACTCATGCTTCATATGGTCATTAATTAGTTAATTCTACCATGAATCAGCGTTATAGAATCTCCGAATTCTATCAAGTAAAGGCCACATAACAGGCCTCACTCTTGACTCAGATATAACACAACTTGATGCCTCAAGATGCGGCCTCCACAGGGCTACTGTGGCCCTATAGCACAAATTCAAATTTGTCTTAGAAATTTTAAGTTATTACATTGCTCCTCCTTTGTTCTTTATGCTTAATATGTTGCCTCTTGTTACAGCTAAAATGTTTTTAATTGGCTTCTTTTTAAAACAGTATGGCAGGTGTTACTACTGGCAATGTTGAATACTTGGCAAATGCTATCAACGAGGTCACCAGTGTTGAGTGTTGACAATGGACTGTGGACATACCTTGCCGGCTCCTCTCCACGCAATGGCAATTGCAAACGGAAGTTGGATTTGCCAATTTGGAATATAACCCTCGTTCTCTCGATTCTGCACAGCAGCCAAAACAGCGAACAATGAAAATGCACCTCAAAAACCAAATTGAAATCACCCTTTGCGGCTTTTTATCCACGAAAAAAAATTCATGCCGATTTTTTCCATCGACTCGCAATTAAATCGGGATTATTTCAATAAAATCACGATTTTTTCGTTTATGAAAAAATCGCCAAAAAGTCGCCCGATTTAATCCTTTTGCCCAAAAAATCGTAATTTTAGGAATAAATCCCGATTTTTTCGGGACTTTTTCCACACTGTCAACACCCTTAGTCAGTTCATGGTGGAACCAAAGAGGGCTCACTGGGCAACAGCCAAGCACATTCTCATGTATTTACAAGGAACAATTGATTATGGGCTCTCGTACAACAAGGGGAAGGATATCAAGTTGAGTGGATTTACTAATGCAGATTGGGCAGGAAGTTCAGTGGATCGGAAAAGTAATTCTAGGTACTATTTGAACATTGGATCAGGAATAACCTCCTGTTGCAGTAGGAAACAGAAGTTTGTGGCTCTAAGCTCGTCTGAGGCAGAATACATGGCAGCAAGCACAACTTCGTGTGAGGCCATATGGCTTAGAGAACTGTTGGTAAACCTATTCAGAAGAAATATGGAAGTGACCAGGATCATCTGTGATAATCAGAGTTGCATCAAACTCTCTGAGAATCCAGTATTTCATGATAGGTCAAAGCATATTGATATCCAGTGTCACTTTGTCAGAGATTGTGTCCAACGAGGAGCTGTACAGTTGAGCTACACTCCTACAGGGGAACAAGTGGCAAATATCCTCACCAAGGCCCTTGGAAAGTCAAAATTTGACTACTTCACAAAAAAGATGGGAATGGTAAAGAACCCCTTTCAGAAGTAGTGTGTTAGCGGCACAAATGAAGAGGGAGTTGCAGTACAAATGCAGTGTTAGGAGAAAGGACCAACAGCAGCACAGATGCAGAGGGAGTTGCAGTGCAGACGCAGTATTGGGAGAAAGGACCAACAGCAGCACAAATGCAGAGGGAGTTGCAGTGCAGACGCAGTATTGGGAGAAAGGACCAACAGCAGCACAGATGCAGAGGAAGTCGCAGTGTTGGGAGAAAGGACCAGCAGCAGCACGGATGTAGAGGGAGTTGTCGTACAGATGTTGCAGTGACAGTAGCAGAGTCATGGGCAGCAATATAGGAGGCAGCAGTGCAGAGGATGTTGGGCAAGAAGGCCTAGCATCAGCATAGGTACTGATGTCGAATGATCAGAGTAATACTCAGTGAGTTGTATTGCTAGAGCACAATCCTCACTAAGAGGGAGTGTTGATTTGAGGTAGCATCGGATGTGCTCTAGCCACGAAATTTGGTGGAGAGGTTGGGGCACATAAGATCACTAATATCCAGAAAGGGTTTGGGCAGATTCTAAATAGATCAGGAGATATTAAAATAATTAATATTTTAATGGAGTCCCTAAGTCTAAACTTAGGGAAAATAAAATATTAATATGTATTATAGATCTGTGATTAGAATGGTCCAAAAGCGGATCAACGCTAGATCTAATCTTAGTGTTGATTAGGGACTTAATCTCGACCATTGAGATGTCAATAGAAAAAGTACAAGAGGAGGCTTGAGGGGCACTTGGAGAATACACTGAGGTTGACCAATCAGCTCAATTTCTGGAGCGGGGTTTGCTAAGAAATTGAACCAGTGATTTGGAGAGAAGTCGGGAGGCAACAAGTACGGAACGGAGAGACGGGAGATCAACGCCAAAGAGGCAAACGCAGAGGCAGCAGAGAATATGCAAAGCCAGAAGGGCCTGTGTCATCCACGCAGAGGCTACAAGAGTGACGCAGAAGCCCAGAGAGGCTGCACAAAGGCTACAGGAGTGATGCAGAAGCCCAGAGAGGTTGCGCAAAGCCTCAGTAGGCTGACGCAGAGGGTTTCAGGATGTAGCAAAGGTCAATAGGGCCTACGTCAGGTTCAGAAAAGTGTTGGAATTTTGTCTATGTGTAAGCGAGTTTGGCACCCTGTTGTACAAGAAAATTTCCGAATAATAAAATCCTCCATTGCTGCACCAGTTTTCCCACATTGGGTTTTTCCGGGGACATTAGTCCAAAATGACTGTGTCAATGTGTGCATATGTTTGTTTCTGTATTACGGTGTGATATCTGCAGGAGTATTTATTTTTAATGTTTGTTGAAGTAATTTTCATGATAACTTATGATGAAATAAGTAGGAAAAGTAAATCAGTTGCTACAGTGATAGAATTTTCACACCAAATGTATCACTGTGAAAACTCTTGAATAGGTCGAAGATGTTACTGTTCAATAGGGCCGAAATATGTCACTGTAGTGGCTCAGAAGTAGCCTTCCAAAAGAGCTTAGTCATGGTTACAAAGGTGAGCGAGTCTCACTGTCCCTCCTTGGATTCAAAACAAGTCTCGAACAAAATAAATCATGTCCCAAATCCTAGAGATAGTGAGCTTCCAATAGGGGATAATACCACAATCGTATGTAGCCTTGAAAAATAAAACGATCTCTTTTGTACTTTTATATTTCATTGAAGTGGCCTAGATTTCTCATTATGTTTTAGTAGTTACCTAACAAAAATTGTTTCTGCCAATGATCTTGAAGCTGCCTTTTGTTCTTCTCCTTCTCCCTAGCTCTAATAACATGTTGGAAAATCATAAAGGAAGAAAGATTTTCTCATTTTGATAATTACTTGTGATTTCTTTATTATCTTACTATCTTCTTTTAGGTCTTTATTTGTCTTTTTGTCATCAAGCAATTATCAAAACATGAACATGAAGATCAAGGACACGTGAT
>APFE031648540.1:0-24658 GCA_000404065.3 Pinus taeda
TAAGAGGGGGATCGGGGGCAACGCCCCCAAAACTAAAAATAGATGTAAAATTACCTTGTAGAATGTTGTAATTTCATAGTCAATCTCGGCTATTCATTAGGTGGAAATTTGACGGTAGAAGTTATGTTTAATTTAGGGTTTTTTGCCCTAGAAGGAAACCCCTCACTTTATATGAGGGAATTGTGTTGCGGCTATGTAGATGTGTATTTTGAGTGAGAAAGAGAGAGGACATTGTGTGAGAGTGAAGAGGGAATTACAATGGATTTGTTGTAGGTTGTATCTCTTCATTTTGCTGGATAATACAAAAGAAAGGACTGGCTGTTTATTCGTGGACGTAGCCCAAATTGGGTGAACCACGTATATCTATGTCTCTCTTGTTTTATGTATTTTCTGTGTTTATATTTCTGCAATATTTTATGTGTTCCATTTCTATGTAATATATAATTTTGTAACAGAATATCCCATTCTATGTTTGTCATACTCGTCAGATTCTTTGTCTTTTTCCTCAATGGTAGGTACAAATATTTCTGATACAAGTAATCTTCCATCTGCATCTTCAACAACTAGTAGTTTTGGCCGTTAATTTTTTCGAACCTAAACCTACCATCTTCTGCCATTGCTCCCAATCAAAATAGGAACCCTTCTCTCCTGTGAGTTTATCAAGCAAATAGACCTTCGGCTCTGATACTAGTTGTTAGAAAATTATATATTACTAAGCAATGGAACACATTAAAATATTGCATAAATATAAACATAGAAAAAACATAAAACAAGAGAGACACAAATATACGTTGTTCACCCAATTTTGGCTAAGTCCATAGAGAAACACCAGTCTTTCCTTTTATATTATCTAGCAAAATGAAGAGATACAACCTACAACAGATCCCCTGTAATTCCCTCTTCACTTTCACACAATCTCCTCTCTCTTTCTCGCTTATAATACACATCTACATAGTTGCAATACTATTCCCTCATATATAGCGAGGGGTTGCCTTCTAGGGGAAAAAACCTAAATTAAACATAAATTCTACTGTCATATTTCTGCCTAGTGAATGGCCCAGATTGACTATGAAATTACAACATTTTACAACCTCTGGCGGCGTGCAAAGACGGGCGACATTGCCACCCCATTATGAACTGGGGTCCAATGCGGCGATACCTATGAATAAAAAAGATAATTAGGCTCCACACCCAACAAGTTTTTTAGTTGATTTTTACCTTCGAATAGATAAAATGTTGGGATTGAAGTACCTATTGTATTGACACATCATAAAATAGTTATCCACTCCCTTCTCTTAGGAAAAATATTTGGCACATTTTGACTCCCTCTCTTGGCAATTACTCGCATGTCACAATTCCTGGCTGCCTATAAACTTGTTTCATCATAGTTCCATATATAGTCCACACCATAAGAATGTTATCATAAGCACTAGAATGAGTGTCAATTCCTTCCTGCCTATAAACTTGTTTGATCATAGTTCCATATATAGTTTGCACCATAAAAATGTTATTGTAAGCACTAGAAAGAGTGTCATGGAACTTACATACAACTGTAGGGCGCAAATTTAATGCTCTGTCTCTGCCAAGGCCCTCAGCTATATACAATACAAGGTTTGGATGCTTTGTTTTAAAACCCAAACCACCATGTTTTATTGAAAATCCATATTTGAATGGGTTTGGCCTCCCTTGATAGATTTGAACAAATGTGGGTTTGAGTACTATCAACTCTATCCCATGTTCCAATTGAGCCATCTCTTTACACCACTCAACCACCTTAGCCTCCTCCTCTTTAGTCATAATTGTAAGAGGCCCACTACATTTTGTATGAGTCAACCCATTTATCCAATAATGTATTGATGAGGGAGGAATACCATGCTTTTTTGCAGATGCCCAAACTGAATATCCATTAAACTCTATGTTGTTAACTGCAACTAACATTTCTTCTTTTTTCCAACCTCTTATAGCACTGATCTTTTTAGTTGAACTTTCCCCTTGGACGACTGTTGAGGGTGGCTTTGTGGGTGATGGTGTGACAACATCAACTTCAGTTGCATGGTCATCCTCAACAACGTTCTTGGAGCATTGTTGACATTCACATCGCGCGTCCTGTCCTCATTCGATGAAGGGCATCGTAGTTGGGCACCCCTTGTCACTCTCCTGCCACTTATCCTTGTACGAGAAACATAACTAACTCTTTCCATAGATGCAACAACCAACATAATTATTGCATGATTTTAGTTAATAATATTTGAAAATTATGCTTTCATACAAGCCAAAAAAGTTTATGCTTTATTATAGGCAATTATCAACATGTATGTTAGTACCCTTGAAAAATCAAATCTACAGAATGAATTTGTTGTATGTCTTCAAAATTATTAGCGATTGTTGTTATGATAACTTGTTTTTACACTGAAAATACCATGACTATATTTGTACTTGGAAAACTACTACTGGTTTCCACCTTCTTCTACTTATTGTTGACTGTAATGCTTCATAATCTTCTACATTTCTTGTTTTCTTTGGCACTATCCTGGTTCCTTTTCTGGTTAAGATGTTGATTTGGTAGTTACTGTTGTTTGAATTAATTTATTTAGCCTCATGTTTTTCATTATTTTCATTCATAGTGACCACACACATCCCCGGTTTGGATTGGGAAGACATGGTAATTTTGCAAGTTGTTTGGCTACTGAGGGTAGCTTTAGATGTGTTCTTGGACCAAGTTATCAACTGCATTGGCGTACTATTGTTTCAATTAAATTTAATCCTTAAATGTTGAAAACCGTAAAGTCTCCATTTAAAGTCTAACACTTTTGGAGACACTCAGAGACATCCTAGGAAATTCAACTAAACAAAGTGATATTTTTGGTTAAGGTGTTGATCTAGTTTAGTTCATTTTTTATAAATCGTTATTTGAATTAAAATGTTTAGCCTCGTGTTTTTCAATATTGTTTAGTTTCATTAGGGGTCTAAGTACCAAGATCTGAACAATATTTATATTTTTCTTCAAGACAAGAACAATGCAAGAGTATCAACAAAAATTCCAACCTACATAGATATATGAATTACATCATAAGATATATACGAAATCCTTTTTGACACTTTGATTCAAATGGGATCTTGTTCATAACTTAATTTTATCCTCCATTACCTTCTTCTTGGAGTTAGTTTATTGTTAGGCTGCATGACAGATGATTCAATGATGCACCATTTTCATTCCTTTTGATATCATTATCATGTCTGCCTCTACTGACATATTTGCATGCTTTTAGTATTGGAGATTCCCAAATGATCATTTGAGTTTCTACATTATTTTCATCTAAGCCATTTTCATTCCTTTTGATATCATTATCATGTCTACCTCTACTCACATATTTGCATGCTTTTAGTATTGATTTTGCTTAAAAGATCATTTGGGTTTCTATATTCTTGTCATCTAAGCATACCCATCTTTCTATTGTTGATTGTAATGCTTCATAAACTTCTGCATTTCTTTTTTTCCTCAGGTTTCCACCTTCTTATGGTACTATGAGCATATCCCTCGATTGTAATGCTTCATAAACTTCTGAATTTCTTTTTTTCCTTAGGTTTCCACCTTCTTATGGTACTATGAGCATACCCCTCTACTTATTGTTGATTGTAATGCTTCATAAACTTTTGCATTGTTTGTTTTCTTTGGGGCTATCCTTGAATTCTCATTTGGGTTCTTTGGCAACTTAGAGACCTAATGCCAATACTATTTTTATTCCTATAGGTAATACTCTTCAGACATAAAGGAAGCTCTAGGAGTAATTTCAACTATAAAAAGTGACACCTGGTTTCTTTTCTAGTTAAGATGTTGATCTAGTAGTTATTGTTGTTTGAATTAATTTGTTTAGCTTCATGTTTGTCATTATTGTTATTCATAGTGACCACATACATCCTAGGTTTGGATTAGAAAGACATGGTAATTTTTCAAGTTGTTTGGCTGCTAAGGGTAGCCTTAGATGTGTTCTTGGACCTAGCTATAAAGTGGATTGGCTTAGTGTTGTTTCAATTGAATTTAATCCTTAAATTTTGAAAACTGTGAAGTCTCCATTTAAAGTGTGGCACTTTTGGAGACAGTATCCTAGGAATTTCAACTAAACAAAGTGATCTTTCTGGTTAAGTTGTTGATCTTGTTTAGTTATTTTTTATAAACTATTATTTGAATTAAATTGTTTAGCCTTATTTTTTTCAATATTGTTTAGTTTCATTAGGTCTCTAAGTACCAAGATTTGAACTATATTTATATTTTTTCTTAGAGAGAACTCTAGATTTGACAATGCAAGATCATCCACAAAAATGCCAACCTACATAGATATATGAATTACATCATAAGATATATACGAAAGCCTTTTCACACTTTGCTTCAAATGGGATCCTATTCATAACTTATTTTTCTCCTCCATTACCATCTTCTTGCAGTTAGTTATTGTTAGGTTGCATGACAAATGATTTAATGCTGCATCGTTTTCATTCCTTTTGATATCATTATCGTGTCTGCCTCTACTCACATATTTGCATGCTTTTAATATTGAATTTTCCCAAAAGATCATTTGGGTTTCTACATTCTTATCATCTAAGCCATTTTCATTCCTTTTGATATCATTATCATGTTTGCTTCTACTCACATATTTGCATGCTTTTAGTATTGAATTTGCCCAAAAGATCATTTGGGTTTCTATATTCTTGTCATATGAGCAAACCCATCTATTTATTATTGACTTTAATGCTTCATTGAGTTCTGCATTTCTTGTTTTCCCTAGGTTTCCACCTTCTTCTCGTACTATGAGCATACCCCTCTACTTATTGTTGACAATAATGCTTCATAAACTTCTTTGGGGTGATCTAATGTCAATACTATTGTTATTACTATAGCTAACACTCTTTAGACATTAAGGAAGCTCTAAGAGGAATTTCAACTATAAAATTGTCACATAGTTCCTTTTTTGGTTAAGATGTTGATCTAGATTGTCTATCACACATTGATTTTTGGACTTATTTTGCTCAAGAAAAAAGTTTAATGAAATATTTATTTTCAATAAAAGAAGAAATGAATATATGTGGTTTCAGGATTAGAATATGTAGTTGTCAGTTCAATTTAAAGTTTAGCTCCACTAGTTCTGTTATTTTTCATCTGTAGCTAGCCATACTAGACATTATGGTTGTGTCATATTTTCCAATCAACTTGAAAGTGATTAAGAACATAGAAAAATAGACAATATATATATTTTCATGAAAATAAAACTATAAGAAAACTAAAATAAAACTGTGACAAATGAAAATAAAACGGTAAGAAAAATGTGTTGTCATTGATGTGTTGCCATTGAAATAACTAACCTGAATATACTGTCAATTCTGATGGATTATCTCTAGGACTGGTGAATAGTTTGAATGCTAAACATGCAACTTGGTTGAACTTATTTTATAGTTTTTTTCACTTGAATTTAATTGGTGGAAAGGATGGACATGATTGCACTGACTTCATTTTGAATGTGTGATCTAGATTGATTTGGATGTGATCCAATGGATGAGAATTTTGTTTTTGTTGATCTATGTGGTTTGATTTGTTTTAATGAGAAATAGAATGGGTTGTGTGTCATTTATTGAAGTTATTAAGTTGGGTGTCATTTATTGAACACTATGGGTTTAAATGCTGAACATCACAACAATTATGGGTGACATACATTCACTTTTAGGTATGGATATTAATTTGGGATACATAGCCTCAGATCTAATGAGTGGGGGTTGAAGTGACTACTACTTTGTACTTCTCGAATAAATCATTTTGGAAGGATTTATGGTTTTATCTGTTTTCTAATTGGGTAAATATGATTTGTACTCTTAATTATTAAGATACTATTTATGGATAGTAGTAGGCCCATTCAATGTTTTGGGAAATTTTGGACATAAATTAAAACATAGTTGCACTTAATGTTATTTATTTTTATTTAAATATTGGTTGTACATCTCTTAATTTTCTGGTGGTTTGGCCAGACGTGTACTATATCAATTACTGATCCCTACACAACATTAGACATCTCTCCCCTATAGTCACTATTTACATATCAAACATAACAAGAAAAACAATCCACATATGAAAATTAACTTAATAAAAGCATAATACAAACTCAAAAATAGTATGCAAATCAACTCAGTAAAAGCATAACAAAGACACAAAAATAGCATATGTAGAACAAACTTGTCATACTTCATTATGAGAATCTAGAATCGCCAATTACAAATTAGTTGAGCATAAGCATAACACCTTCCAGATATTGAGCTGAATGGACAGTTTATCCCAACATGAATATTTGCAGGGAAAATTCTGAAACATAATGATCTGAATCATTCTTTATGCTGATCTTTATAGACACCATGATTTAGTAGGTCCATATATATGATATTTATATGATAATCAAATAATTTTCAAGTTTGCATGATGATTTAATAGGTTAATAGGTCCATATATATGATATTTATATGATATTAAGCTCACACAAAATTTATTTATACTGAGAACAAAATATTGTTGCAAATCACATGCTAACAACAAAATGCATGTATATTCTACAAATCGGAATCTCCCAACCTGTAACACAATGAAATAAAATTTTCAGTTTCCTGATGTAATTGCATAACTGACTGATAACTCAAATTAATCCAACGCTGACACCCCCACCAGCACCTCCTCCAAATCCAGCACTGGCTCCGCTTTCGAGCCCTCCACCACCACCAGCTCCTCCTCTGAATCCTCCTCCTACGCCACCACCGGCTCCTCCGCCAAACCCTCCTCCAGCTCCTCTACCAAGACCTGCACCCGCTGCACCGCCAGCTCCTTCACCAACATCTCCACCACCAGCTCCTTCTCCAACACCTGCACCTGCTCCACCGCCAGCACCTCCACCAACACCTGCGCCAGCTCTACTGCTAGCACATCAGAATAATTGGGTCCAGTATAGTCCTAGAAACTTATTTTGTTTTCATATTTAAAATGTCCAGGAAGGAAACTGCCACATCTCTAACTTTGAATTTTCAACTGACGTCGCCTTCTCCCCGCCTGAGTCCCACGTGCGCATGAAATAGTCGTGGAGCTTACCTGCCTACCTGAGTCTGAAAGGTGAAAAAGGGTGGTAATGTATGCCCATACAGATCATGCACTAAGCCCTCAAATCCATGGATTATGTATACACCCTTCCGCACGAAAATAAACAAACCAATTAAACGATTGATCACAAGTCACAGGTGGGTTTGGTTATGATGTGGACGGGTCTCGCAACCTCCACACCAGTTCATACTTTTGCAATGTGTTAGAATCATGCCTATCATAGCACCATGAAAACTAGAGTTGCTAAACTCGTGATTAGGTTTGAAATTAGGAGAACACGGTCTTGGTTCACACTTGACCACTTGGGCGCTCTGTTGGGATCGTACCAACATTTTAGACTAGTGGATTGGCATGGAAAACCATGGTGGAGGCCTTTGTAGTGGGAGCCTGAGATTGGCGGTTCTTAGGGGTTTGGCTAACCGGTTTTAGTAAATACCTAAACCACCCGCCAAAGATGTGGGAGTGCCACATGCGCTCAAGGTGGTATGTGGTTATCGGGAACTTCGTTGGTAGGTGGTTGGTACATTTGCACTTGAATGCATGATTCATATTGTTCTCGAAAGCTTATGGTGAAGGTAGAGAACTGCCAACACAAAGATTTAGCACATGGATGAAGTTGTCATAATGAACTTACGAGATAAAAATTATATTTGATAATGCACTGAGAAAATGCATAATTCGTGGAAATGGATGAAGTAGATGCAAGAATTGCATTGTGTGCATGAAGCCATGATTACCACCCAAAAAGTCTTCAAATCTGAAAAATGCATTCTGTAAAGTGTGTGTTGATAAGGCATGTGTAAATAATTTTTTTTTGCTTCCCTCGGTTGAAATGATTAGTCATGGAATTGTTGATGTTACACTCATTGCTTGTTATTAATACTGGGTGGGGTGTGACAAAGACAAGAAGCCTTCATTTTGAAAGAGAATTCTAAAATATTTGATGCATATGTTAAACACATTGAGGGGATGGATGCTAGCATAACATCTATATGACTAAATGCCATGAAAGGAAATGACTATCAATGCTTTCACAATAATTGAATACTACTTGTTGAATATGGAGGTGAATGGTGTGACTTCTTTATTCCACAAAACAAAGTGGAAAATGAGTTGACTTCTCAAGTATGTATTTTAAAGGACATAGTAAATATGTAACTCTAGGTGTTGATTAATTTTTGATTTGTTAAAATAAAAGTTGATTTCATTATGGATTTTTTAGAGTGATGATAATGTATGTATACATAATGTAATGATGATTTTCTTTTAATTTATGGGATATATAATTGAAAATGATTGAATTGTTGAGTATGTGACAATTCTAAAATCATTTTAGAGATTGTTGTAAATGCTATATTGGAATGGTTGCACATATGAATACAACTATTATTTGGTTAAATGAAAGTTCATATTGCAAGTTGTTGTGGTATTCAACAACCCCCCATTTGTTAATGATAGTAGTTAATGTTACATTTATAAATGGGGACCCTTTAATAAGTTTCATCCAAAAAAACAAAACTTAGCATTTAGTGAGTTCTTTTTTTTTTTTAATAAAGCAAAGATGACAATCAAAACATTTTTGGGAACTACTAAAGACTTACCTTTTCATATATATCATATCTAAAACCCACCAAAGGACCTTTATAAAAAACCTCCAAAATCAAGTAAAATGATTAAATAAGGGCTCCATGGTCTAAATTATCATAAAATCCGACAAAAACAAAAGTCCTTAAGCTTTTTACGCTCAAGTCTCGCATCACATATCATGACTTATAAAGAACTCTCTCTTAAAAATGATATAGTGAAATTTGCGAGATGAGAAACTGCAATGACCCTTTGACTTTTATCGCATCGCATTTCGGGCATTCAAGCAAACACTTTGCACTTTCCACAAGCTGATATTGCGAAATGCGATTGGTGCCCAGATCTACACCTTAGAATATTAAAAGTAAATATTTCAAGTCCGTAAAGTATATTGCATAGGATAAACCTAGCGATTAGCAATACGTCAAACAACTAACAAATTCCTCACATCTCACATCTCACAGAAACATAACACGAGGTAAGAATGCTAAAAGGCACATCTTGCGATATTGTAATCTGCGATATTGCTTCGCAAATCGCACAATCACTATCATTGCAGTACAAAGGCTCGCCACCCTAGAAGATTTCATCCTGTTTTATAACGCAAACATTTATGAGCAATAAAGCTAAGGGATAACAAATCATTTGTGGGCATTAGTGGGAAATAACTGCATTTATGTGTGAAAATCCATTTAGCTTGATACAATATCTTGTTACGTGCATTCAAATAATGCTTCTTTTACCACCTTTACAAGCTATTTGCATTATTTGATTTTTACGTTCATCTTTGTGTGTCTGATAGTTGTTTTTCTTCATTTCAGGAAAAACCCGCAGAGCAAAGCATTGAGAACAATGGGGAAGAAAGGCAAGGTTGTAGCCTCTGAGAAGATAGACATGACTCCCCTATTCACAGATAACACATGCAACAGAGAGGGAGGAACTTCTACATGGGAGGCTATGTACAACATACTAGAGGAGGAACAACCAACAATTATGGAAACAAACGTTACAGCTGACAGACGAGATTCCTCATACACTTCTATGCTAGAGACAGCTTGCTTGTTTTTTCACCGCATATTCGCTCGGCTAAAGATAATCCCTTATATCAACATGGTAAAATGGTTTCTCAATGAAGCCGACATCTGAGACAGAGAATTCAAGACGAGAAGCCAAGAGGTCATCAGATCTTTTACCCCGGACAAGCTACGACTTATGTACCACCTACCAGAGCCACAAGTTGTCTACAACATGCAATTTGTATAGAAGTTTTCTAAAGAGAATAGTGACCCAGTAGATTGCACCCGTGCCTTGTCGAATAATGAAGAGAAAATCAAGAAAGACAAAATTGATATGTACACTACTGTGTCTACTTGTCCCCCTTATAGTTTTGTAGTGGCTATGTTATGTAGACGGTTTGGCAGACCAAATAGTACTAAGTTATCCCCAAAGTGGTTGTCGTTAATAGACACAGTCGTTAACGCAACTATAATGAATTGGGCCCAAATCTTGTTAGACAATTTAGCAAAAACAATTATTGAGTATAGAAGGAGAAGAAGTATTGCTTCGAGGATTTACCCTCCATTTTTTATGAGCACCTATGTTATGGATGCTATTTGTTTTAGTTCAAAGTTCCCCATCATGGGATGGAAATGGACTAATTCGAAATCCACTTCCCATTCACATGTACCGCAAGGTCATGTGGGAATCCAATTTTCAAACACATTTTTTCAAGATTTGCCATGGAGTTATGCTCCCTATTCACAAGCGGCTTTATAATCGAGATGCCCCCAGGTTTTCCCAAGAAGCTAAAGTTGACATCCTGCCAGTGGCTAGATGGTTCAAGGAGGAAACATTTGCATATATCAAAGTTTTTGGCAGCAGCACCTCCCCCCATATCCTCGCATACTATGTTCCAGATAAATTGATGGCTAGGGAGATAGCCTATCAAACAACTAGTGAGGGAGGAATGAGCCATACACTAAAAGAGTCAAGAAAGGCCATTTAGCCTACATTCCCTGTACAGTGCAAAGCATTTTCACTACACGACCTAAGACACATGTTCAAAGAAGCAGAGAACATGCTATCCATGCAATTACCCAAATTCCCTGGGCGACAATATGACCTGTTTGACACTGTCAAGAATTTCAACACTTTGGTGAAAATAAAAGTATTCACTAATGGGGAGGATGTTTTTGATGATATCGTTTTGCCGAAAACACCTTTACAGAGGTGAAGCATATGGCACAACTACTTTTTTACCATGAAGATCTAGAAATTTTTTAAAGTTACAAAGAAAGAAGGTTGGCAATGGTCCCATTGGACCAATTATTAATTGAACCAATAAGGGAGCCTACACCTACTGTGACTCCAAAGAAAATTCCAAATCTGATTCTAGGGAAGAGTCTCAAGAAAAATCTATCAGGGAATCGTGACAGTCATCACAAAATGGCAAAAGTAGAAGCATTGAGTCAATAAAGGATATGACCCAATCTACACAGAAGATAGATGAAGAAGCTTTAGCTAGCAAGTATGTTTAAATCCATACTACCTCTACACAACCAATAAAACCCACAATAATAGAATTAGAGGAAGAGTGGAATAATTTTAATAAAGTCTCAATATAGAGGAACACATGGCAGAGTTTCAAATTCCACAAAAGAAAAGAACTCTGGAAATTATAGTGGACGAAACTGCAAATGAATAATAAGTGGAGCATATCCCCGTTACCCCCATCTCTGAAATAATTTTGAGAATTGAAGAAATACACCCTCTGGATGTATTCTATAGCCCACAACATAAGGTTGTGGTGAAAAGGAAAAGAAAGAAAAGAAAATTGGACTCTATAGCTGTTACTACCCCTGAAAATTAACTAATGGATGTTCTATGGAAAGACTCGCCTGTCGATCCATTCGCCAAGCTAACTAGACTCTCGTAGTTTTTTCTTATGCTATAGTGACCATAGAAAAAGCAATAGAAGTTCAAATGTTGCTTACAGAAAAGGAAAATAAAATAATGTCGCTAGAGCAACAATTACAACAAGTCAAATCTGACTAGCAGGCAGAGATATAGTTGGCCATGCTTCAACAGGTATTTGAACAAATGCAAATAGAACATTAAACCAGCTTAGCTGAGAAGGAAGCACAAGTGTAGGTAATAACTGATCTACATAAAGACGATCCAAAAATTGATCAGTTTATTACTGAAACACTCAAACTTAATTCCCAGATGACACATCAGAAAAAATTATTGTGCCCGAAGATTTGGAAACATTATTGTGAAACAAGTGATAATTGACAAGTCATGTCGTAGAAATGCGACTTGAATATGATGAGATCTTTAAAAAGGTCTCTGATTTCATCACTTGGAAAAATACTGAGGAGGGGAGTAAATCCGACCTGCCTAAGCTAGAATAATCATATAAGGAAATTCTATTTGCAAGCTAGGATTCTTGGCTTAAAGAAGTAGAAAAGGCAACAACAGACATGGTGGCAACAACAAACATTATCATAGAAAATATCAATGAGAATTTACATGGTGCTAATCTAGTGGGAGAGTCTATTCGAGGGTTCCTTCCAGATGTGAAACAACGCTAACAACAATGGAAACAAGCAGCGGAAGAAAAAAGCAGAAGTGATAAGGAAAATGACCAGGCTAGACTGAGAAGTGTATTGGCAAAATTTGGTCAAGCCTCACAGCCAATGGATGACCCTGCGATGCCTAACCACTTCTGCCGAGAAAATGGAGGCAACACTGACCGATGATGTATTCAATGGACATTTGAAAGCTGAAGTTGGCCAGCCTACATAGTTGAAGCCTATGGTGGATATTTATGATCTGAAGGATCAAATGCAACATAGTTATTCACCTTGTTTACTTTAATTTTGATTTTATTTTTGCATAAATTGAGGCAATTTGTTTAAACCGCCTCAACTATTTTTGTAATAATCTGTTTTTTAGTTTTATAGTTTTAGTATTTAAACCCCTCTCATGCATTTAGAGAGGGGTCCAAAATTTTATCAGAAACTCTCTTCAAAACATGCACTTTTGTCCCTTTGAGGAAGTTCTGGTGAAATATATGGAACAGGATTTATTTTTATCTGATTTAGCATCTTCTACTGAAATTGCACTTTTGTACTCTTAGATGATGTTGAATGGATTGAAGATAGATCAATATTGCTGAAACACATGAGTAGGATGTATTATAAATGGTACTTCTATCTCTTAATCCTTTTTACTTATGTATTAAGCAACCATTTCTTTCCGAATTATTTATGTATGTAGGTCTGAATTTTGATTACCATTATTGCACTTTTGTATAATGATGATCTTTATTTTATGTTGAATATATGAATAACTCTTTATGCGATATATTTCTCACAATCATTTCTAATAACCTTTTATGCGAAAAAATTATTGTTAAAACAGATTCACTTCTAACCGTAATTAAATGATCTTTATTATCAATTGCTTTTAGAAATGATTGTAGATTTCATATATCAAGTTTATCCTGGGTATATTATGATTAGATAGTTTTTTAAAGTTAAAAGTTAAATGCATTTGTGATTGAGTAAATCCAAATTAACAGGCCATTCTAAGAGTATAACTCCCTCACCCTCACCTCCAACTTCTCGAAAGTCCTCTAAATCCCCTAATCCTAAGCGAGAAGTTGCACAGGATATTATACAACCCGTTGCTGAAAACCCAATTGATCCAGAGCATTCTTCTCTTACCAAATCCCCTGAAGTTCAATATTTGATTCACAAATTACAGGGGATTTCGCTATCACAAGAAGAATCTGAGATATCTGAGGATAATGTTAATTCTCAGTTCACTCCATCTTGGTCGTTAACTAGAGCATAGAGTAAAAAGTTTAGAATACCTTTGTTCGAATTTCCTCTTCCAAGCCGGAAGAAGGCTAAGAAGACACCATCTGAGTCTCACAACAAGTTTTTATCATCATCTTCATTCATCCAATCTATATCCTCACAAGATTAATCATCCAACCCACCACTCTAGATCGTGATTCACATAGGTACAGGAGCTATATTTCCTCTACCCAATCATCTTCAAACCCTATTGCAATACCTCCCCCTACCCACATACCGGAAATGGCAAAGAATCCCCCCACAAAATCCTCCAAGGCCATGGAAAATCCTAGGGGTTGTTAGGATGGCTGGTCCTTTACATCAATTACCAACACATCCAGAAAAATGGCTTCCCAAATTCAATCTCGATAATGGCCTATTGGCTGAGGAACATACAAATAATTTTATGTTGTCCATTAACTTGAATCAAGTAGAGAGGAAGATGCAGTTGTAAGACTATTCCCATATACTTTGCAGGGAGTAGCATGGTACTTTTCATTACCATCAAGTTCTATTAACAGTTGGGATGCTTTTCAAGAGCGATTTTTAACAAAGTTTGGAGATGATAGATCTACAACTACCTTAATTAATGATCTCTCCAATTTGAAAGTTGAACCAAGAGAACCCATAAAGGACTTCAAATCTCGCTTCAATAAACTATTGAATAAAATACTAGCGACATCTAAGCCTAGCAATGAGGTCCAAAATGAGTGGTACATCTTTGCTCTACCGTCAAACACAGCTATCTATGTTGATAGAGATGCCAAACAAACCTTGGCAGAAAATATGAAAGAGGCAATAGCTGTAGAAAAACGCATCTTAGCTGTCGAAAATAGAAATGCATTAGAAGAACGAAAATCTAAGAAAGTTACCTTTAGAGATGACTCTAAGAAGAAACCACCGAAAGATCCTTTTGATCTTGAAGGGTTACAGAAAGTCCTCAAGACCATGTCTAATGAAATGGTTGATATTAAGAAACAGATAGCAAAGACTTCCTCTAAAAAACCTTTTAGACCATTCAAAAGGAATTCCCTCGCTGATCCTAAGCCTCCAAATGCCATATCAAATGCCGAGTCAAATGAGGATGAAGTTTCACCTAGCTAAAAACAAATGGACTATGAGGAAGTAGTAGAGTTACAAGGGATGCGAGATTTTATACTTTCTAATAAAGAAACTCAAGAAGCCTTAGCTTTCATTACCTGAAGTAAAAATCCTATCGAATTGTCACAAACAAATCCGAAACAAAAGGCTTCAATGCCACCCCTGGGGATAAAGCAATAGGTAAGAAATATGTACCAAAATCCACTTAGACTACACCTACTCAATTGGATCCTTCTCCTTCATCTAAAACTTTGATAGTTTCTGATGAAATTGAATATAATATTATTGATGATATGAAGAACACTAGGGAAAACATTATATTTCATGAGCTTAGAAAATTGAAACATTAGCAAACGTTACTTTTGAAAGAACTTAAAGCAATACCTATTGCACCACTTCTTGCTATCATAATCTTGCAAGCTGCCCAAGAAATGAGAAGACCCCTTAGTGCTTCTTTGAATAAGAGAGATCAAATTGATATAGCTTTAATTGGAGGAAGATCAAAATCCCACACTCTGCCATTTCTTCTTACTTTTGAAGTCTTTAACAGAAACTTACATAACTATTTGGCTGATTCTGGAGGTTCATCTAACATCTTTCCTAGAACAGTTTGTGAGAAGTTGAATGTTCAACCTTATAAATCTGTTGTACAAATAGTTTAGTTAGATTTCTCTCAAGTTGAAGTCATCGGGGAACTTAATCAAGTAACCATCAGACTTTCATCAAACTCCAAAGTTTTCCAAGTCATCAACATACTTGTAGCTGACATTCCTGAATTCTATGGTTTAATCCTTAGTAGAGACTGGTTAGAAAACTTCATGGTTATTTTGCAATTGACTGGTCTCACCAGTGGCTTCCCTATAGCAGTAAACCAAATCAAATAAGGGTTGATCTCAAGAAACATCAGAAGTTCATAGTGACAAAATTAGAAGGAGAAAATGAACCAATCACGTATAGAAAAAATATCATCGGAAATTATTTTGTAGAATCATTTCTAGGAAATTTCAATGCTCATACTTCACATTTCTTAGAAAACTCTGTTGTCTCTCAAATTGAAAATTTTTCCCAAACAAACACTTCTAAGTGTGTAAATTTTGTAGATAAACCTATAGTTAAAACTTTATTTTGGAAATTATTTTTTGATGGATATAAAACTAATGATGGAGCAGGAGGAGGTTGCATCTTAGTTAGCCCAGAGGGGGAGAAAAATATGCTAGCATCCAGACTTGAATTTGATTGCACCAACAATACAGCTGAATATGAGGCACTAGTTCAAGGTCTGTATAATGCAATTGGCCTTAAGGTAAAATACCTCCAAGTATTCGGGGATTCAGAAATTGTTATAAAACAAGTAAGAAACACTATACATTGTTTATCAGGACACTTGAAACATTACCAGTTGTTAGTTCAAGATTTGACTCTCCACTTTATTCTATTTAATATTTCCCCTATCCCAAGACTCCAAAATGATAGTGCTGATATTCTAGCTAAGGTCGCTTCCAAGCTTATCCCTCTAGAAGATTATAGCCCAGATCGATTCTCCATTGAATTAATTTTTAGGCCTTCCATTCCTGATAATATCACCAACTGGAGAGTCTTTAATAACGATCCAGATATCATAAGCTTCCTAAACTCAAAAGGTTTGCACGACGACCAGATAGTTGATGAAGACCAACATGATAACCAAATTAAGCAAGAAACAATCATTAATGATATACCAAAGTCCGTAGTTAAGTTATAATATTTATATGACCTTAAGGATAGATTTAAACAATTTACCAATTCAAAACTTCAGAGTTCAACTATGATTTTTGAGTTGATCAATCTTGGGACTGATTTAAAACCTCAAAACATTAACTTAGGTCTAGGTTTTAGGTCAGATGAAAAATAAGCTTTTATAAGTTTGTTGAAAAGATATACGAAGATCTCAAGATATACGACCCATCTATTATCCAACACACTATTCCTATGGTATCTGATGAAATACATATTCAACAGAAATTGAGGAAAATCTATCCTAATTTAGAAAGTCAAATTAAATCTGAGTTGAATAAACTGCTAAAAGCCAAAATTATTTTTCCTGTCATACACACCTGATAGGTTTCCAATCTTGTCCCAGTCAGGAAAAAGAACGACGATATTTGGATATGTATATATTTCCGCAACCTCAATAAAGCTTGCCAAAAGGCCAATTTCTCATTACCTCCTATGGAACAGATTTTGCAATGAGTAGTGGGTTCTGAACTAATGTCCTTCCTGGATGGATTCTCAGGTTATAATCAAATCTTAGTACATCAAGATGACCAGCTGAAAACTACATTCAGGAAAAATTGGGCACTTATACTTATCAGAAGATGCCATTTGGATTGATCAACTCTAGTGCTACTTTCCAAAGAGCCATGAATATAGCCTTCAAAGGTTTGGTAAATAAGTTAGTACTTATCTACTTAGATGATATAACAATATACTCCAAAAGACATAATAATCATATAAGGGACTCGAAACAAATATTTGAACATTGCCAAAGGTATGGAATTTCTTTGATCCCCAAAAAGTCTTTTTTTTTTGCGTTAAGTGAAGGAAAGCTGCTTGGATTCATTATTTCCAAAGTAGGAATTCAGATCGACCCTCACACAATTAGATCAATTTCTGAAATAACTTTACCACATAACAAGAAATCAATGCAATATTTCCTAGGTGAAATAAATTTTGTTAAAAGATTTGTCCCTGAATTCTCAAGAATTGTTTTACCTCTTCAATCGATGATAAAGAAAAATTCTTTGTTTAAATGGGGACATTTGGAACATGAAGCTTCTAGCTTGATAAAACAAGCAATTATTAATGCCCCATCTCTAGCAACCTCGAATTTTTCCAATCATTTCATTTTATATACTTTCGCTTCTAAGAAATCATATGCGGCCATATTGACACAAGCAAATCAAGCTAAGGTTGAAGCTCCAATTTCTTTCTTTAGCTCCAATTTGCAAGGAGCTAAATTAAATTACTCGGATGTTGAAAAACATGCTTTTGCTATTTTCAAATCTATAAAACACTTCAGACCTTTTCTCCTCAAAGCCCACACTAAAGTCATAGTACCCTTCTCAGAAGTGAGAAATATTTTAATACAAAGGGACACAGGAGAAAAGAGAGAAAACTGGGTCACTGCCCTGCAAGAATATGACATAGAAATTAAACTAGCTAAAAATGTAAAAGTTCAAAGTTTTTGCAAGATGTTGGCGGGCGCTTCGAATCTATCGGAGTTGTAGCATTCAGGTGAAAATGTACAAGTCTATGAGGTAATCCTCAACAACATAGAATCAAGGTATGCTTATATCATATTTTACTTAAAAAATGGATATGCAACAGCCCAATTGAATTACACAAAGAAAAGAGCCTTGAGATTAAAAGAAAGGCAATATCAAATTATCAACGATGTACTTTTCAGAAGAAATTATGACTATGTTTTACTTAGATGTCTTGAAAAATATGAGGCAGAGAAGGTGTTGCAGGAACTTCATGATGGACCAGCTAGTGGTCACTTTGGAGGTGACACTACAACACAAAATCTTGCATGCCGACTATTACCATCCAACTCTGTTCAAAGATGCACATAGTTATGTAAGAAGATGTATCAAACAGTTGTTGGAAGACAGAGATAACTCATGCTACCATTACAACCCATCAACATTGACCAACCATTTGAACAATGGGGATTGGACATAATAGATGAGATTATTCCTCGTTCTTCTAAACAACATAGATACAATGTTACAACCACTGATTATTTCACCAAATGGGTAGAGGCAATCCCACTGAAGGTAGCCAATTTAGAAAATATTATTGAATTTATAGATCAATTTATCATAACCAGATTTGGCTTACCATCTACTTTAATGTTTGATGTTGCATCTTATTTTTCAGGCAATGATAGGACATAATTTTCTCTTAAAAGAGGTTTTAAGCTTAAGCATTGGGAAAATTATTATCTGCAAGAAAATGGACTAGACGAATACACAAACAAAAATATCATTAGGATTATTAAATGTACTGTTGACCAAGGCCAAAATAACTGGCATAAGTCTTTAGTGTTTGCCCTATGGGCAGATTGAATAACTTAGAAAGCCTCCATCGACACTTCTCCTTTTAATTTGGTCTATGGGAAAGAAGTATTTTTACCGACAAATGTATCCATTCCCTCAACCTTAGTTCAATTCTTTAGAGAAACCCCTTCCTCATCTATGTAGGTTAGACAATTAAAAATTCTTGAATTTGAAGAGGAAAGGGAAAAAGACAGGTCCACGCATGCACATCATTAGCAGTTAGTTAAAGCCTCCTTTGATTCAAATTTTGTAGCTTCCAAATATTTCCAACTCGGAGACCTAGTATTAAAATGGGATAAAGCCCATGAAGAGAAAGGTAAGCATACCAAGTTCCAACAAATGTGGCTGGGCCCATTTCAGATTGTGGAACAGTTAGGCCCATCAACTTTTATGCGACAAGATTTATTAGGTAAGAGAGAATCTCTACCTGTTAATGGACAGGTCTTAAAGAAATATTTTCCATAGAAGATGATCTCTTTTGTTCACTATATATTATTGCTCATAGTTAAATTTTTCCTTTATAAATAATAATACCGATTCAAAAGCATTTACTTTTGGTTTTGCAAAGGATAGTCTCTTTTCAATTTTGACTTTTCGCTTGTATAAGTAAAGATTTTTATGAAAGTAATCTTCACATATGAAATTTATAGTCAAGTTTGATTGCTCTTAAATTGATTGTCTTCCCCCTTAATTATTTGATTTTGACGAAGATTAACTTTAAAATAGAAACTAGTCCTTTATATCAGTCTAGAAAAGAATCTATACAAAGCAAAGTCTCTCTCCAAGAAGGCATCTCTAAAAACTCTATAATTGTCATCTAGAAGCTCTTAGGGGGCTAATGATCCTCCCCACTTAGTCAGTTTTCATTTTTAGAGTGTAATTCTAAAATATACCAACTTAAAGGATAAGAGGTCTCATCAAGAGCCGACTTACCATGATCATAAGATTATAACTAAACTGACATTACCAAAACTGAATGTCGAAACACGGTAATGGCTTATGATTATAATAATCAAAATACAAGGGGTCTCAATACGAGCCAACTTGTTGAGTTAAGTCATGAATCAAGTGAATGGCACTGTCAATGTTGGTCACCAAACCAAGACATTGTCCTTTAGGAAATAGAGATGAAAAGATGAAGCAACAAATGAGTTACTTCAGAAAATAAAGAAAGCAATAAGTATACTTATGAGCTTATATTTAAAATTTCATTCTGATTAAAGTGGAAATATTGGGTCATTATTGGTTAAAAGGTAACCCTATTGACGCTGTGAACGCTTGCTTGCAGCAGAGGCTCTACCTACAACAACAGAGTAAACCAAAAACCAATATGGGGAGAGACTCATGGATTTTATCTTTAAAAAACCAAGTAAAGACTGATGTAGGCAATGTTACTTTTTATAAGAAGAGAGTAGTCAAAAGAATGTTAGTTAGGTAGATGACTGTTTTATTACAAAAGCAATATTTCTTACCTTATATTCTAAATAATTTGTTTTATTTTCAAAACTATATTTATTTTGGAAGTTTTAGAAATTTCAAAAAACTCTTTGAGATAGCTGGTTCTTCCAAGTGAATCGCCAATTGTTGTAGTATTCAACAACCCCCCATTTGTTAATGATAGTAGTTAAGGTTACATTTATAAATGGGGACCCTTTAAAAAGTTTCATCCAAAAACCAAAACTTAGCATTTAGTCATTTTTTTTTTTGTTTTTTGAATAAAGCAAAGATAACAATCAAAACCATTTTGGGAACTACTAAAGACTTACCTTTTCATATATAGCATTTCTAAAACCCACCAATGGACCCTTCTAAAAAACTCCAAAAGCAAGTAAAATGATTAAATAAGGGATCCATGGTCTAAATTATCATAAAATCTGATGAAAATAGAAGTCCTTAAGTTTTTTAGGATTAAGTGTGGCATCACATATCACAAATTATAAAGAAATCTCTCTTAAAAATGATGTAGCAAATTTTTCCAGATGTGAAACTACGATGGTGCTTTGACTTTTATCACATCGCATTTCAGGCATTCAACCAAACGCTTGCGCTTACCACCAGCCGATATTGCGAAATGCGATTGGTGCCCAGAACCACACCTTAAAATATTAAAAGTAAATATTTCGAGTCAGTCAAGTCTATTGCATAGGATAAACCTAGCGATTAGATATATGTCAAACAACTAACAAACGACTCACATCTCGCATCTCGTAGAAACACAACAGGAGGTAAGAATGCTAAAAGGCACAGATTGCAATATTGCAATGTGTGATATTTCTTCGCAAATCACACAATCACTATCATTGCAATACAAAGGCTCGCCACCGTAGAAGCTTTCATCCCATTTTATGACATAAACATTTATGAGCAATAAAGTTAAGGGATAATGAATCATTAGTGGGCATTAGTGGGAAATAACTGCATTTATGTGTGAAAATCCATTTAGCTTGACACGATATCTTGTTACGTGCATTCAAATAATGATTCTTTTACCATCTTTACAAGCTATCTACATTATTTCATTTTTACGTTCATCTTTGTGTGTTCGATAGCTATTGTTCTTCATTTCACGAAAAACCCGCAGAGCAGAGAGTTGAGAACAATGGGGAAGAAAGGCAAGGTTGTAGCCTGTGAGAAGACAGAGATGACTCCCCTATTCACAAATACCACATGCAGCAGAGAGGGAGGAACCTCTACATGGGAGGCTATGTACAACGTATTGGAGGAGGAATAGCCAAGGATTATGGAAAAAAATGTTACAGTTGATGAACGAGATTCCTCAGATGCTTCCATGCTAGAGATGATTTTCTCGATTTTGCACCGCATAACCGCTTGGCCAAAGATAATCCCCTATACTGACATGGTAAAATGGGTTATTGATGAAGCTGGCATCTTAGACAGAGAATTCAAGACGATAATCCAAGAGGTCATAAGATCTTTTACCCCAGACAACCTATGACTTATTTACCACCTACAAGAGCCAAATTTTTTGTACAAAAGTCAATTCATAGAGAAGTTTGCTAAAGAGAATAGCGATCCAATGGATTGCACCCGTGCCTGGTTGAATAATGAAGAGAAAATCAAGAAAGACAAAATTGGTATGTACACTACTGTGTCTACTTGTCCCCCTTATAGTTTTGCAACAACTATGCTATGTAGATTTTTTGGCAGACAAGATAGTACTAAGTTATCCCGAGAGTGGTTGCCATTAATAGACGTAGTCGTTAATGAAACTATAATGAATTGGGCGCAAATATTATCAGACAATTTAGCAAAAAAAATTATCAAGTATAGAAGGAGAAGAATTATTGCTTCGAGAGTTTACCCCCCATTTTTTATGAGCGCCTATGTTATGGATGCTATTTGTTTTAGTTCAAAGTTCCCCATCATGGGATGGAAATGGACTGTTCGAAATCAACTTCCCATTCACATATACCACAAGGTCATGTGGGAATCCAATTTTCAACCACATTTTTTCAATATTTTCCATGGAGTTATGCTCCCTATGCAAAAGCGGCTTTATAATCGAGATGCCCCCAGGTTTTCCCACAAAGATGAAGTTGAAATCCTCCTGGTAGCTAGATGGTTCAGGGAGGAAACATTTACATATATCAGATTTTTTGGTAGCATCACCTCCCCCCATATCCTCACATACTATGTTCCAGATAAATTGAAGGCTAGGGAGATAGCCTATCAAACAACTAGTGAGGGAGGAATAAGCCATACACTGAAAGAGTTAAAAAAGGCCATTTGGTCTGCATTCCCTGTATAGTGCGCACAACACAACCTAGTACACGCATTGAAAGAAGAAGAGAACATGCTATCTCTGCAATTACCCAAATTCCCTAGACGGCAGTATGACCCACTTGGCATTGTTAAGAATTTCACCACTTTGGTGAAAATAAAAGTATTCACTAATGAGGAGAATGTTTTTGATGATATATTTTTGTAGAAAAACACATTTACAGAGGTGAAGCATATGGCACAACTATATTTTGACCATGAAGATCTAAAAAAGTTTTACAGTTACAGAGAAAGAAGGTTGGCAATGGTCCCATTGGCCCAATTATTAATTGAACCAATAAGGGAGCCTACACCTAGTGTGACTATAGAAGGTGACTCCAAAGAAAATTCCAAATCCGATTCTAGGGTAGAGTCTCAAGAAAAATCTATCAGGGAATCGCAACAGTCATCACAAAATGGCAAAATCAAAAGAATCAAGTCAATAAAGGATACGGCCCAATCTACATAGAAGATAGCTCAAGAAGCTTCAACTAG
The DNA here is from genome assembly GCA_000404065.3 of Pinus taeda. Classification (NCBI taxonomy): domain Eukaryota; kingdom Viridiplantae; phylum Streptophyta; class Pinopsida; order Pinales; family Pinaceae; genus Pinus; species Pinus taeda. Next base: position 23,052 of record APFE031648540.1, read on the forward strand.
CAAGCAGGTTGGAATCCCTACTACCTCTGCACAACCAACAGAACCTATGGTAATTGAATTAGAGGAAGAGTGGGATAATTTTAATAAAGTCTCAATATAGAGGAACAGGTGCCAGAGTTGCGAACTCCATAACAGAAAATAGCTCTGGAAATTATAGTGGAAGAAATTGCAAATGAAAAAGAAGTAGTGCATATCCCTGTTACCTCCACCTCTGAAATAATTTTGATAACTGAAGAAATACCCCCTTTGGATGTATTCTATAGCCCACAACATAAGGCTATGGTGAAAAGGAAAAGAAGGAAAAGAAAATTGGACTCTATAGTTATTACTACCCCTGTAAATGAACTAATGGATGTTCTATGGAAAGAATCACCTATCAATCCATCCGCCAACCTAACTAGACTCTCGCGGTTTGTAGGTGCTTATGCTACAGTGACCATAGACAAAGAAACATAAGTCCAAATGTTTGTTAGATAAAAGGAAAATAAAATAATGTCGCTTGAGAAACAATTACAGCAAGTCAAATCCAACCAGTAGGCAGAGATACAGTTGGCCAAGCTTCAACTGGTATTTGAATAGATGTAGATAAAACATTGAACCAACTTAGCCAAGAAGGAAGCATAGGTGTAGACAATAAATGATCAACATAAATACGATCCAAAAATTGATCAGTTTATTACTGAAACACTCAGACTTAATTCCCAATTAACACATCAGAAAGAATTACTATGCCGGAAGATTTCACATTGGAAATCTTATTGCAAAACAAGTGATAAACTCACAAGTCAAGTCATAGAAATGCGACTTGAATATGATGAGGTATTTAAAAAGGTCTCTGATTTCATCACCTGGCAAAATTCAAAAGAGGAGAGGAAAGCCGACCTACCCAAGCTAGAAGAATCACATAAGGAAATTATGTTTGCAAGCTGGGATTCTCGGCTTAAAGAAGCAGAAAAGGAAACAACAGATGTGGTGGAAACAACAAACAATATCATAGAAAATATCAATGAGAATTTGCATGGTTCTAATACGGTGGTATATTCCATTTCAGGGTTCCTTCCAGATGCGAAACAACTCGAACAATAATGGAAATAAGTAGCGGAAGAAAAAGAAGAAGTGATAAGGAAAATGACTAGGCTAGACTCGGAGTCGTATTGGCAACATTTGGTCAAGCCTCATAGCCAATGGATGACCCTATGATGCCTAACTACTTCTGCTGAGAAAATGGCACTAACACTGACCGATGCCGTATTCATTGGATAGTTGAAAGCTAAAGTCCGCCAGCCTACACAACTGAAGCCTATGGTGGATATTTGCGATCTGAAGGAGTAAATGCAACATAGTTAGTCGCCCTGTTTACTTTAATTTTGATTTTATTTTTGCATAAATTGAGGCAGATCGTTTAAACCTCCTCAACTATTTTGTAATAATCTATTTTTAGTTTTATAGTTTTAGTATTTGAACCCCTCTCATGCATTTAGAGAGGGGTCCAAAATTTTATCAGAAACTCTCTTCAAAATATGCACTTCTGTCCCTTTGAGGAAGTTCTGGTGAAATATATGGAACAGGATTTATTTTTATCTGATTTAGCATCTTCTACTGAAATT
>APFE031648544.1:0-18861 GCA_000404065.3 Pinus taeda
GAGACACTCTCTTTATATGGGACTAACTTCGGGTCATTAGAGAATGGTATGATACATTCTCAATCAGTTCTTCTTGTTCATAGTTCAGCAGAGCAGTGTAGGGCACTGCATTGATGGCAGAGATAGTACGGACTGATAGATGGATTAGCAGATGGAGTTCTCCCTAGTTGAGAGGGAATGTTAAAATTGGCAACTAGGGCCAAACTCCATGTGGGTTATCTTATTTATGGCAGTTGATATTTTTCTTGGATTCCTCTCTTCGAGAGGTGTAGGATTGATCTAGAGATCATCAGATTCCAACATGTATTTATGGAGATATGAATTTATTTGTATTATTGACAATTTGTCAAGGTCGGCCAACAACCAAATTACCCCAACTTATCCTCAACGTTGCATTATAAATAGAAGAGGTCTTCAAGTCATTTGACACACTCATCTCTTGTGATCTCTCTCTCCACTCATTTGGGTTTTGGTGGAAAGAGAGGTCTAAAGGAAAGAGCCGTAAGTAGTCCTAAGGAGAAGCCCTATACGTTGTCCTAAAGGAGTTCAAGCTGCAGTGAAGAGATGCTTCTATCCGCATTTTTGTCGTGCCCTAGCCGTAGTCAAGGAAGGTCTAATGTTGCCCTAGTCGCAGTCCTAAAGGAAGGAGATCTGGCTGCATTTATGGAGAAGAGACCATGCCCTAATATGTAGTCCTAAAGAAGCCCTAGCCGCAGTTCAAGAAGAGCCCTAAAGACGCAGCTAAGGAGACAACAAAAGAAGACCTAGCCACAGATATAAGAGGCTCCTATCCACAACTAAAGAGGTTCTAATCCGTAGCTAGAGGGAGGCCCTAATTCCGCAACAAACTAACACTAATACACATAGCAAACAAAGGACTGGACAACGAGGAATGGAACGCTGTTTTGGGTAGACCGAGGTGCTGACTTGAGGGTAACTATCCTGATCTTGAAGGCTGGGGGTGAGAGTACTATCTTGGAGCCTTGTTGATGGGTGAACAGTCCTGTTAAGAGAATGCCACAATCATTTTTGGGAGACAGGTTTGTGCGTTGGGCTTGAAACTGCCTTAAAAGAGCCGCGTGGAGGGCAACACCCTATTGGAGGACAGCCGTAGTAAGAGGAAGCAATTCTGGGTTTGTTTGAGGGTTGTTAGGGACTGTGGTTGGGTGCCCTAACCAGTCCAGAATTGCAACAACCTAATTACCCTAGAATAGTGAGCTAGTGCACACATTCTGAAAAGTATCTTGTATGTGTTGAGATAGTTTGATGGGCAACTCGTAGGAGTCCCTAGGATAGCTAGTTTGCTGACAGTGTGGAAGGTTAAGGGCTTCCTATTGTGCCCTAACCAGAATTGCAGGAGCAACTAGCTATCAGAGGAATGTTGCATTAGTGTTATGTGAAGGGCCATTAGTTTGATGGTCTCCTCAAAGGATTTACTTCAACACTCTTTGTGATTGGATTCAGGGCTGCATCTCTGAACAATCATCATTTATAGAATGATGAACTTTCTACTGTTGTCATAAATATCAATTTTGTATATTTGTACTATCTCTATCTCTTTGTTGAACTATTGAAGAATATAAGAAGATTTAATCAAGGGTTTCCCCACATTGGGGTTTGTCCCTGGTTGGTGCCACATCTTGTGTCCTCTTGTCTTGGTTTGTCTTCTAATGTTTATATTTATGTTCTATCTGCATTTTACTATCATGCTGATGTGATTGCTAATCCGGATATTGATATTGAGCCAATATGAAAAATTGAAGTAAATTGCTCTAAGCATAGAACATTCCAAAATTTAGCATACATGCATGGCTTCTAGAACGTTTTCCTTGGCTATAGCCTCACACTGGTAAAGCAAGTATACTACGTTGGTGAGGGAAAGAGAGAGTGGGTGATATCTTGAATAATTCTGTTTATGCATGCTTTAGGGAAATCCAAGCTAGGGATTATCCTATTTAAGCATATAGGATATCCTTTGTAAGGATAGATATTCCTTTGGATGTCTCCCATTTAGGTATGAGGTGAGTATCTTTGGATCATTTGTCTTTAGTAAAGCTTTGCTTGGGTAGGTAATAGAGGTGAGAGAATTTTGCATTCTAATCAATAAGAGAGTGAAGATCCCTAGTATGGAAACCTTTAACTATCTCTTCACCCTTAAGGATCTCAACATGCCACCCTTGTACGATTTCTTGACCTTTCCAACTAGTAAGAGGGATAGAGGAGCTTGGCCTCTGGAGGAGACACATTTATTGCCTTAACTATCTAATGCTTGCTGCAGTATAAGTAAAAGTAAGGTGTTTTATGGCATGTTTGATAAGGCAGATAGGGATCACCACTCAAAGTGAATTCAATAATATTCCTATCTCATAATTAGGGAAGATATGTGGACAATAACTTGGTGGTGGGGTCTTTCTCAAGCATCTTACTTCGGTCAAATTCCCAAGAGGGATAATTTTCTTGGTGGTAGGTCTTGCTTAAGGTTCTAGCTTGTCTGATTTATAAAAGGAGGCGAAAGCTCTGTAGGACAAATCATGGTAAGGTGTACCCCTTTTTGTCATAACTTAAAACACTAGAGATGTACATTAGGCTTTTCCCTGGGGGATAAATACAATGATAGAACTAGATTGCTTAAGTAGGAAGAGGAGAAATTGATCTGGTGAGTTCAAATAGCATAAATTTGTCAAGAATAATAAACTTTTGGATATTTAACCAATGATTTCGTTTTCAAATCCGACTATTCAATTCAATATGATTTGGGGCGAGATGATGCTGTGAAAATCGATCGTGTAGTTTTTAAATGCCCTTACGAATAACTAAGGAAACTCCCCTGAAGATGTTAGATATGATTGTTAATCATGCATTTACCAATCTAGCTTGCATATCTCTCTTATGCACAAGCATAGGCTATAGCAGTTGACCAAGATTCATAAGCCAGATCCAAAGCTGGTTGTTTAACTTGAACCAAAAGGATAAGAAGCATGGGAGGCAAAGATTGAAGCAACAGTTTAAGGTGCCTATTCCTTCGCAAGTGACCTCGTTTACCCCAAATCCATTGGTCCACCCATTGCAGAGAAAAGGGTGGCTTGCACTTTTTCGATTTGTTGAAGGAAGTGGTAGGCTCGAAGTCATTAGGCAACAAGCATAGAACCAAGCCTATAACCATATTGGAATCCCATATACATGCATATACACCTATACCCTCACCATTTACTATCAGAACAATAGAACCCAAAGCTACTATATACCTTATAGGGAATCGACTTAAAGGTCCATTTCGAAAGCCAACATTCTTCCAGTGCTAGCTTATTCCTTGACTAGTCCACCTTTTACAACATCTGCTATGGGCTATGGAAGCATCCAACTGGCATGGTGCTTTCGATGGATATGGCCCATGTTGTGTTTTCTCAAGATAGTCCATTAAGCAATGGGTGTCTCCTGCTGTCTTGGGTTGTCTCATATTGTTGCTTTTCATAATCGTTGTTCCAGAATGTTCTTTTGTAATTGGCTAGAGTTAGGTCAAATTAGAATGTAGAATGACAAAGGGTGCAGGGTTAGCCTAGCTTGATACATAGTGGTTGGAAAGACTGATACAAGTCCACTACCTACTGGATGGGCACAAAAGGAAGGAGCATAGAGATCTAGATCATTTGTGGCTAGGTCCAAATCTTTCTATGGTGCCTATGGTTTCTTAGCTCAATGTGTTGCGAGTGAGGCTGGATCTAGAATGGATCTACCTCTATTACTTACTTTGTTTTTGCCTTTGTGGGTGAGGCTTGCAAAAATGCTTTTCTTGGATGGTGAAAATGTGGGAAAGCTAGGAACCAGATTTACAGGTTTATGTGATTTGGTAGGAGGCCCAGGTACATATAAAATCTTCGTCGAGGCGGGTAAAGATATTATCTATATTAATTATCCAGCAGTTGCACTCATATCTATATGTCATCGAGCACATCCATAGGTAGCATGAGTAGTTAAAATGAAGATAGATGTATGAGAAACTTCTTCTATGGTATTGGGCTTTTGAACTATAATTACTGGTTTGAAATCTTTAACTGCAGCTTAAACCTCAACAAAAGAATATGGAATTTTATGTGGAATAACACTTCGATTGCAACTTTAGAATCATAAACTATATATAGGAAATTGATTGCAACTTTAGGATCATAAACTATATATAGGGAACTAGATCAAGAACCACCACGAAAAGGAGTGGCTTTTCGTTTGCTGGTGGTTAACATGAGGGTTATGCCTTTACCCTTGGTGCCTATGCTAGTAGATCAACAACAATTGGGTTTGGAGTAGAATGTAGCTACTTCCCATTCATGTGCAGGATCGACATGTGATTCCTCATATGTAAACCTAAATAAAGTCAATGCAGTTGTCTTGGTATCTAGCTTTTATGTTTCCATCTATGCCTCTCTATATGCTTGTTATGCTTTTTCTACTAGATCAAATGGAACTCGATCTACACATGCCCTTATTTCTGCTATCTCTACCTTCGTTGTCTGTGCTACTTACACTGATGGTAGTGCACTTGGGTCTTGATCTCAAAATGGAACTGGAAGCTATGTAACTAAATTTGTTGGCACGAGATCTAGGTCTATAACTAATGGTTTAGGATCTGTCTCTAATTCTGATCTTATCTATGCTTCCATTGGCTTTGCCTCTTCTTTTGAATAAGCTTGTACCCTTACTTCTATTGCCATCTTTTACTTGGGCTCTGTCGTTGGATTTCTAGTCTCGGGGTTGTTGACGTGCTGGACCCGTCAACATTCAAGGGATCTCCTCAGTATGAAGTCCCAACTAGACCTCACACCATTTGTTGTAGGAGTCCCATCCGGTACGTCAGAGTGGTCTGCGTTGTGTTCAAAGAACGAGGTTCGCGTGCCTGGTGAGTGCTAGTGTTACTTGTGTCAAGGTTCTTTCACCGCAGAGGGAGAGGGTGGAAGTGAGTCTCTAGTCGAAAGGGAAGAGTCCCAACTCTGTCAGAGACACACAACACAACAGGACATGCGAAGCTTTCGGCAGAGTAGTCCACATAGATGCGGCAGTCACAAACGCACAATGAACAGATAGCACGTACAACACCCAACGGAATAGTCCACGTGAGTGCAACAGTCGTTATAACAAGTTTATGGCAATGGTTCTGTCTAGTGTCCAGCAAGGTAGCCCACACGGGCATGACAACGTTAACAACTTATACAACACATTTTCGTAAGCATATGTATTAGAACAACCGAAATAGTTCAACTGTCTTAACACAGGTTAAAGGCTAAAACAACATGCATTACAAGTCAAAGAATAGTCTTACAAACAATTACAATACATGTGTGAAAACGTGCTGGCTTGTTAACAACCTTCTGAATTAAGCTAAAGTTCCAAGACACATCGGTACACCATAGATCACTAACCCCATAAGTGGGGTGTTGGAGCCACTTCTCACTCCTCAAAGAAAAGATTACAGACTCTCAAGGCTATGTGGGAGGAGCCAAGGTGAAAAGTCTTTTGCATGTACAAATGAGGGGTATTTATAGCCAAGGGTAAAACTGGCCCTTGTGATTGTTCGACTTCTCTCAAGACTGTTTGACTTACATGACTCTTCAGATTACATGTGGGTCTCTTGGAATTCCACATTACATTACATTGATTACAACAGTGTGGCCCACAGTGGTGATGTGACCAAGATGACTCATGACATGACTTGACACGACAAAGATGGTGTGTTCATGCTAGTGGTGGTGTGCATGTCAAGCTGTAGTGCTATTGAGTGATGGATGTCCTCTTGGTGTATCATAACTTCATCTCTGCATGGCAAGGTGTGTAGAGTCTTTGATGGTCTCGGCGTTCGCTTGATGTTGCATGTGCACGTCGCTTCTTCGCTTGTACTTTGGCATGCATCATGTGTTTGTCCATTCGCGAACAAATCTCCTCGCATGCATTCCCTGTTCGTCCGTTCACGAACAAATCTCCTCGCATGCTCTCCTTGTTCATCCGTTTGCGAACAAATCTCCTCGCATGCTCTCCTTGTTCATCTGTTCGCGAACAAATCTCCTTGCATGCTCTCCTTGTTCATCCCGTTCACCGTTGCGTCATGTCTCATCCATGTCTCTGTATCTGCAATCACTCGTGACGAGACGACATCAAATCTAGAAATCTCCTAATCTGCGATGATGCATTGTTGTTTGCTTTCATATGCAGGTGACCGGGAGAGAGGACAAGGCTTTGAAACTGCGCAAGGCAGATTTCAAGTCGGGATGCGGGCTCTGGGCGCTGTCGATGAAAATTCCGCAGAGGTCACTGGGAGACTGAGATGGACAATCCGGATCAACAGTGATTGTTTGCGGGTTCTGGCTCAGCTGGATGGCAGATCTGCGCAATTTTTTCAGGGAGGCAGTGCAGGTAGCAAAGGGGGACTGGTAGCAAAAACTGTGCAATTTCTCCGGGGAGTTGGCAGTGTGCAAAAATTGGACAATTTTTCTAGGGAGCTGGCCGCAGGGTGTGGGAGTTTGCTCGCAAAAACTACGCAATTGTTGGGAGGTTGGCCTGCTGAACATCCTTGCGCAGTTTCTGAGCTGAGCGGGATGCTGGGCAGTTGGGTGATGGCTCATGAAAACTGCGTAGTTTTCCGGGCGAGCAGCAGGTTGACTGACTGGGTGATTGGCTGGAAAAATTGCGCAATTTTTTGAGGGAGACAGTGAAGGACATAGGGTGTCTGTCCGACATGTCTGCGCAATTCCTTCAGTCAGCTGAGTGGGCATGCTTTGTAGCTTTTGCGCAATTTTTTTGGGAGTGAGTCCTAGGGTCACTACCCGCGCAAACTCTCTGGTTGACCAACTGGAGGCTCGGTTGATGTGCTTGTGGGCAATGCAGATTGAAATGGCTTGCTGGGAAACTTCTACGCTGTTCTAGGTGATAGTTAGTTGAGTCGATTCCAAGGTTGCACAGTGTAGACTGCTTGGGAGGTAGCCTTAAGCTCTGCGCAATTCTGGGCAACAGTACATAATCACTGAGAGCTGAAACTGTGCAATGCAGCTCGGCGGATGTCTGGCTGTTGGAGGATGGTCCGGTCGACAAAACTTCAACAAAATGACCAATTGTGTGAATGAGTGAACTTGTGCATCCGTGACCTTGCGAACATACGCTCAACATGACTCGACGACAGGACACCTCAAACCATCAAGACAACAACACCCAGTGTGACTGACTAATGATGCGAGCGACAAGTGCGACACTCGTGATAGATCGTTGAATGACCGCGATGATGTTTGCGCTACAATGCATACAACATCGTGTGTGAGTGTGATAGATGTGTACATAGCGAACACAACCTTCATCATCACCCGAACAAGTTCGCAAGCATGACATAGCAATCGACATGCCGAAGACGCCAGTTCATCAAACAAGTGAAGAGGAAGCAAGGCATGTAGAAGAAACACATGAGATGACTTTTCGTGTTTGCACACATGCATGTTACTGAGGATAGGATGATATGACAATGACAAATCGTCCTGCAAACTCAACTAAGAGGTGTACTTTGAAAGGTGTTCTTTACTTACCATAATTACCCTCAAGATGATCATGCATCAGATAGAGTTTGCATGCGGTCCTGGTCTTTTCCATTGATTGGTTTCTTGGTCCATCTCCTCAACTCCTTGGAAGTGATTTCAGCATACTTACCCTCAAGATGATCATGCATCCGATAGAGTTTGCATGCAGTCTTGATATTTTCCATTGATTGGTTCCTTGGTCCCTCTCCTCAACTCCTTGGAAGTGATTTCACCATGTCACCCTTTCCTGTAGTCACTGAGAGGTAGATCTACGCAATTTCAGTGGACAGTGACTACTGTCGGAATGAGGCCCTGGGAGGCTTGTCTGCGCAGTTTCTGCATGCAAGACAGACAAGATATCTTAGACAACACTGCGCAGTTTTGAGGCTTAGGGCACTGTTGCGAGACAGGGGTCCTGGGAGGACACCTCTGCGCAATTTCTGAGTGCAATGCAACTCGACCGCTTTGCGCATTTTTGGAGAGCAGTGTTGGCTGTGGTCTTTGTGGGCTGCAGGGTTTTAGCAGGCAAGGGAGGTTGGTGTCTCTGCGCACTACGGGGTTTTAACAGGCAAGGTAGGAAGCTTGATGGTTGCAGAAGCAAAGCGCACAGTTCCAGGAAGCTGGATGAGGCTAGGTTGCTTGGGAAAATGGCTAAGTGTGAGATTAGTGAAACAGATGTAAACATTGATAGGACTCGACTATGATCGCACACAGACACTTAGTGACACAACGTAGACCATCCATAATACATTAGACATACTTTGCTTGATGCAACAACCTTCGTGATGTGAGTGCGTGAGGTGAGTGTGAAACATGTCTATGTGATGACAACCACTCATACGCACACAATTCCCTTGAAGCAAGACACCATTCCCTTTGCATGACAAACAACAACCCCTATGCCCAAATATGACACGCGCTGCATGAAGATGAGAATACAGACAACTCTTAAGATCAAGGAGAGGAGCTTGAAATCATCAGCTTACCAACAAACGACCAAGGATAATCGATCGCAGGATCCAGGGTAGGCTCCGAAATTTTCATGCGAGCCAAAATTTTGGAGGGTGGTTGTAGCCGCTACAACAAGGATCTACAATGAATGGACTTGAATCTCCTATGAATAGGGCTAGATCTCGACTACTGAATCTGGATGTGAAACTCAATCTGTGACTACCTTTGCGTCTGTTCTTTCTATCCCCTTTATAGTAGTTACTGCCCCCTGTATGGGGAGTTCCAGTTCTAATTCTAGTGCCAGTTTCCCCATCGCTACCTCGCCTAGCATTCTTGCTTGAGAGTCATTGTTTGCTGATCCAGTTCCAGGTAGGCATCCATAAGCCACATTTCATAACTCCCTATTCATCACACCATTATTAATATAAGATGTAGGACATCACCATTATTAATATAAGATTTAGGACATCACCATTATTAATATAAGATTTAGTTTACCTTGTATCATTGTTTTGCATTTTCCCTCGTTTTGCATTTTCCCATTTAACAAAGGGTCACTGCCAACAGTAAAGGCCATCGCCATAAAATGCAAATACAAGTAGTTAGAACCCACCCGAAACACATTTACATAATCCAAATAGCCTAAAGACGGTAGTACAACCCACTCTGAAAGTACTCACAGTCTAGAGGCCATGGGATAAGGGGAATAAGTGTCATCCTTTAGTGGCATATAGAGATCGAGCAGATTTGGGCATGGAGACAGATCCATATACAGATAACAATGCATAAACTAGTTGATTGCTCTAGAGGTGTGTATTCATAGAATCTGTATCTATGAAGCTAGTGTACGGATGGTAATTTAACCTACATTAAGCTGACATATTATACGGGAATTCTCTCTACACGAGTCTGGAGTGGGTACGTATAGATTATCCTATAGTGATACTGGTAAATCTCATCACTACTCTTAGAGCTTTCCATCAAATATTACTCCGTGAACCTGGCATAGATACTGTCAAACCCTACTTTATTAATTAGGCATGATTACTTTTCAATCTGACTCTTTTAAGTAGCGTATGTTATCTGGAAAATCTCTTTCATAACAAGGTGTGTGGGCATGGGAATTGACATGAACTTGGCCTAGGTATTGGGGTGCCTTACTCTTAGAGCCTGGCATATAGAGGCTAAAGACTATTTTGTAAAATCTAACTACTCTTAGAGCCTGCCATCAAATATTACTCCGTGAACCTGGCATAGATACTGTCAAACCCTACTTTATTAATCAGGCATGGGTACTTTTCAATCTGACTCTTATAACTAGCGTATGTTATCTGGAAAATCTCTTTTATAACAAGGTGTGTGAGGGGATGGGAATTGACATGAACTGGCCTAGGTATTGGGACGCCTTATTCTTAGCACCTGGCATATAGAGGCTAAAGACTATTTTGTAAACCTGACGTATGTAGGTGGGAATTTAGATTCTATGAACTTGGCCTTTGAGGGATAGGAATTTCTACAGCGTGAACCTTGTCTGGGTATCAGTTTGGCTTAGATGTTGAGAAATGTGTAAGCCATAGTTAATTGGAAAAACAAGCATGAATCTGTCTACAGTTTGGTGCTCTTGAGGAAATCTTAGCTTGTTTTTTCGCTCTACATTCCGTGTTGTAAAGTAAACATTTGGTGCTAGCAATTATGGGAATCAAAGACAATTTACAATTGGATTATTATTGTTGTTCAATAATGCCTAGAGCCATCTCTATAGCACTTCATTCCATAATATACTTTATCTATACAAAGTCCTATGGGATCTGAGGTGTTCATTCCCTAATATACTTTATCTCTACAAAGTCCTATGGGATCTGAGGTGGCTGTTGACTTGGAGATATTTTTGTGACAAGGCTGTCTTTTGTGCAGAGATAATTATAGTGTAGAAAAGCTTTGGGAGCAAAGATAAGGATAAGGACTTTGTAGAGATAAAGCATATTAGGAAGAAATTTTAGGGTGTTTTAAAAATTTAGAAGTTGTTTTTGTGGCAGACTGTATCTGTATTTTATGGACAGTATTGTGTATCCATACTACAGCGACACTCCTTAAAAATATGGCCAAATCTTGTTACTATTATCAGATGACCATGAATAAAGACTTAAAGTAGCAAGTTTACTGCAAAATTATTTAGAAAAACAAGCATGAATCTGTATTCAATTTGATGCTTTTGGGGATAACTATGCTTGTTATTTAGCTCTACATTATGTGTTACAAAGAGGACTTTTGGTCTTAGCAACTATGAATCGAAGACAATTTACAACTGGATTTATTATTGTCGTTCAACAATAGCCTGAGCCATCTCTATAGCACTTCATTCCTTTCACTAATATACTATGTTTATATAAAGTCCTATGGTATCTGAGGTGGCTGTTGACTTGACGATTGCCTTGGGAAACCTTTATCACTATCTCCTAATGCCATTCAAAATGCTTAATTTTGTATGGATTTTGTTAAATTAAACCCACCTAATAAATATTTTTAGTCCACCCAAGCCATGTTGACAATGTGGGTGTTAATAAAGAGGGTGATACATTTGAACCTTGAACAAGTACAACCAAAAATCAAAATCTGATATCATTAGAAACTTTTGCTGTAGACCAGGAAGGTCAACGCACAGAGCTGGTGGCTAGCATTCAAGACTATTTGAATGGGTTGTGATTCTTTTCTCGTTAATTCGTAAGAATCTATGTAATTTAGTTTACAATATCAAAAACTATTTGAATGGTTGTCAATCATTTTTCGTTATTCCTTAAGAATCTATGTAATTCAGTTTACAATATCAAAAGTATTTAAATGGCAGTTTCATGCCTTAGATTAGATGCGGGCATACTTTGTTCTCCGGAGAAGCACACCTCTACATGAACACATTCAATATTTTTAATGCAAAAATGTGACTTATGGTAGCTTGTGTGAAGTAGAGAACTTTTGAATCAATTTGGCTCTAATTTTGGGGATTGCAGTTCTTGTTGATATTCACCAGGTTCTAGCGTGTGCACATCCTGAATACTCGAGGATTGAAAGTAGGGTTTCCTGTGTCACGAATGTCTAAACTAATTTAGACTTTTCCCATTTTGTGCCTTTGGGGAATGTATTGACATCCTGAATACTCTAGGATTGAAAGAAGAGTTTCCCGTGTCATGAATGTCTAAATTAATTTAGTCTTTTCCCTTTTGTGCCTTTGGGGACTGTATTGACATTGACATTCCACAATGGATAACTGAATAACTGAATGTTGTTATTTGCTACAAGTAGAGCGATCCTTTCCTATGTTACGGGTTTTGTGAGGTAGATAACGTAACATATGGCTCTGACAACTGATTTCCAACTGTAACACATTGGCATCTGATTTACTCTCTTGTTTTTTTAATCCCTAATTTTTCATGATTGGGAAGTCAGTAACAAAAGAAAAGTCTCCCTACATGGAAAAATCTCATCCCATGGACATATGTCATCTCAATGAATAGAAGACTTCGAAAACTAATTTATAGGTGGCAAACATAAACGAACTTAATAATTTATTTCAAACGAAAATAAATAAATGAAAATACTAGTTCTTTCCCAATTAAAAAAAACTCATTCCATAAACCAAAGCAATTAATTTAAATATACCCAATTGAAACCAAACCAACTAATTTACAGCCAAATAAAAATATAAAAATATAAAAAAAGAGATGAATTATTGTCAAAATAGAGTTCTGAAAATAACTTTCGATCATATATAATGAATATAATATATAATTTTCATACAATATTAGAAAAATATACAAGTTGAATATCTAAAAACTATTAAAATGAAATTTATAAAAATTTAGTAAGTGTAAAGTTTTATTAAAATCTAAGATCAAGTAATTTGGTTTTCTTTTTATAGGTGGATATAGAGGTAGTTCCGAGTCGAGACTATGTTCATCTATACGAGTGGTTTGAGGAGTCTAATGTTTGTATCTTGATTATTAGGTTTTCGGGTCTCCTTATAACTGCACTTACTCGAGCACTCAATACATCCGCTCTCTGTTATGATCAGAGGTTATGGCAGATGCGTGAGGCCTGCATCCAGAATGCTGTGTTCCGTGATACGAGTAAGCCTAATGCAAGTGATATGCACTAAGAAAAAAAAAAAGTGAAGATGATAAAGTGTACTTACCTAAAAACGAAGTGACAAATTACATAACGGAGAAAAACTGCAACAAGTTCATGGTTTCATCTCCTATTTCTCTCTCTCTGCCCTGTATTTAACATAATAATAAGTTAAACAAATAATTTTCATCCATTATTATATCACATGACTAAATATCACATGACTAAAAATATCACATTTAAAATAAAGCACACATTTATGTATGAACAAAAACCTATTACATAATGCCAAAGAAATTATATGAGTTAGGCTCCACAACAACTCAGTAAAAAGCAAACACAAATTGGGATGCGACCTAGCTATTGGGCTTCACATAAAACTGTGTGATAAAACTGTTTAAACAAATAATTTTCATCCATTATTATATCACAAGTGGAAATATTGCATTTAAAATAATGCACACATTTATGCATGAACAAAAACCTGTTACATAACGTCAAAAAAAATTACATGAGTTATTAGACTCCACAATAACTCAGTAAAAGCAAACTCAAATTGGGACGTGTCCTAGCTATTGGGCTTCACACAAAACTGTGATAAGTAGCTTATTAAGAAGTCAATAAATTAAACGAAGCATCTGTTTCTTAATGGAATTGCTCTTCCTCCCTTGTGCAAATACAAATATCCTATATTATCTCATTGAAACTTTTCCAGAGAGAACGAGAAAGAATCATCTTCACTCCTAGGAGCTTGATTTTTTTGGGACATTAAGATGATTGTTATTTATGGATTTTTCTTTATTTTGATATTGAAAAAATATACACTACTAATTTACAATGGGACCCTATATCAACCCTTTTACTTCGGTCACTTCTGTCAGAATACAGATCCATTTCCAACAAAAAAAAGTCTTTAATCAACCCTTTTACTTCCGTCAGAATACAGATCTATTTCCAAACAAGGAAAAGGACGACTTGCAATCAACACAATGAGCGTAGTTTCTCTCTAAGCATTGGAAGTAGCGACACAACAAGCTGAAATAGTGACAACTAAGGATGAGGCGAGCCCTCAAATACATCGAGCATTAGGAAAATTTGTCCTAAATAAAATGTGTTTTTTAATGTGTCAATTAAGATTCATCTAGAGTGGATTCTAAGATAATGGGAAACTCTGTGTTTCTTAATTAAGCTTCATCATAGAATCCATACGTCCAAGTTATGATTGTGTTTTAAAGATATGTCATTGGTTTAAAACAATAAGGTTATGTTGAATTTTATGATTCTTACATAAAGATATGTCATTGATTTAAAACAATAAGGTGATGTTGAATTTGATATTGTTCCTCGTAGTCACCTAAATTGGATTCTAAAATGGGAACCTCAAATTTCTCACATTACTCTGAATGTTTGTTAGAGGTTTTTCAAAAAGTTTAAATAAAACATAAAAAACAACATCCACAAAATCTACACAAAGGATTGGAAATGCCAAGTGAGTAGATAAATAAAGTTAATGATCAGATACATAAGGCTGATAGTGAAGAAAGCCATCACGGAGAATATTAATCTCCGAGCCATTTTAGTGCACTCACAGTTTGAGAAACTCTCTGTTTCTCAATTGCTTCATCATAGAATCCATATTGAAGAAAGCCATCACGGAGAATATTAATCTCCGAGCCATTTTAGTGCACTCACAGTTTGAGAAACTCTCTGTTTCTCAATTGCTTCATCATAGAATCCATATGTACAAGTTATGATTATTACATAAAGATATGTCATTGATTTAAAACAAGAAGGTTATGTTGAATTTCTACTTTCTATTATGATATTGTTTCTTCTAATCACCTAATTAGATAGATTCTAAAATGGGAAATTCCAATCTCTCACATCACTATGAATGTTTGTTGGAGGTTTTTCAAGAAGTTTAAATAAAATATAGAACACAACTTCCACAAAATCTACAAAAAAGATTGGAAATGCCAAGTGAGTAGATATATAAAGTTAATGATTAGATACATAAAGCTGATAAGCCATCATGGAGAATATTAATCTCCAAGCCATTTTATTGCATTCACAGTTATAGAAACTCTATGTTTCTCAATTAAGGTTCATCATAGAATCCATATGTCCAAGTTATGATTGTTACATAAAATATGTCATTGATTTAAAACAATAAGGTTATGTCGAATTTCTACTTTCTATTATGATGTTGTTCCTCCTAATCACCTAATTAGATAGATTCTAAAGTGGGAATATCAATCTCTCACATCACTGTGAATGTTTGCTAGAGTGTTTTCAAAAAGTTTATCAATCTCTCACATCACTGTGAATGTTTGCTAGAGTGTTTTCAAAAAGTTTAAATAAAACATAGAAAACAACATCCACAAAATCTACACAAAAGATTGGAAATGCCAAGTGAGTAGATACATGAAGTGAATGATTAGATACGTAATGCTGATAGCGAAGAAAGCCACCATGGAGAATATTAATCGCCTAGCCATTTTAGTGCACTCGGAGTTATAAAATCATATAAAACCCAACAACAACTACATAATAGCCTTCAAATCCAGAGGAAAACTAACCATGTAAATGATTAAAAATTTCAAGTGAAATAAAGTGGCAGGTCTTGAGAGAGTGGCATTGACATCTAAATAATCTTTTGCTTGAAAACAATTTACTACAACGAAAAAAAGGATTGCTTCGGTGAAAAGCACCAAGCTCTTCCCACCTAGGTCTGGTGGGATCATAACATCAAATATACATCTCTTGCACGCGAAGAGATATAAGGAATAAATATTATACGAGTAGGATGTTGGGGAAGATCATTTAAATGTTGGGGAAATGAAATTTAAATCTAAGAGATTGCACGCGAAGAGATATAAGGAATAAATATTATACGAGTAGGATGTTGGGGAAGATCATTTAAATGTTGGGGAAATGACATTTAAATCTAAGAGATCCAAGACAACCGATGTAGAATATTTGAACAAAATTGAAAGAATATGCAAATGCATGTAGGCTTCCCATTGAAGGAACGAGTTGCCCATGAACGTGCTTTTGGATGCATCCTAATTACTCAAGAAGTCATGACTGGGTATGAAATGAGAGTATTTAAATGTTTTTCCACTTCATTTTTAATTCAAGTTAGATTAAAAATTAGATTAAAATATTATTTCTCAGATTGGAAATTTATAATATTCTCATATCATTCATCAGTAACCCTATCCCTGAGTTTTTGGACTTTCATTTCAACCAAAAAGTTTGCATGAAAAAATGCTCGAGTATCCAAATTTCATTAATGAGTAACCCTATTCCCTGAGTTTTTGGATTTTCATTTCAACCAAAACCTTTTGAGTGAAAAAGTTTGCAAGGAAAAATGGTTTAGTGCTGAGTATTTGTTATTGAAGAGACTTGTGAGGTGTGTAATAAATGTGCCTCAAGAGAAGTGTGAGGTGTGTAATAAATGTGCCTCTAACAAGGTGTTAATATCTCCCAATATATCACACCGGTATACCATGAGACCTCACACCTTGTCACTCGTTCAGACACCCTGTATAGTGGAACATATGGTCTTCTCGAAGAGCAACTCCAAAAAAAACCTTTATATTATGGTCTTCTCGAAGGGAGAGAGGGAGAATTTGGGCAACTCCAAAAAAAACCTTTTATAATTAAAAGGAGAGGGAGAATTTGGTAAAACTTTAATATGCATAGAGGGATTATTGTGTCCGGTGGTGATCCGCTATGAGGATCCACGATGAGGGGCTAAAGTGAATGCATTACTTAACTTCATCAGAAGTAGGGTTAAATGGGAAGGAGATTTCTGCGTAGAATCTTTTGTAAATAAAAATAATTTGTACAATGATTCTTGTGAACCTGGTTTAACTCAACAACTTATCATTTAGGATATCGGAGATTACATGTATTATGATTAATCGATGGATTTGGAAGAATAGATGATACAACTTTATCCAAATATAAAACTCAAACATGCTTGATATTTATCCATTTATAAAACTCAAACATGCTTAATATTTACGAATGATAGTAAGCACGATAGTAAGCACGAGTGACTAAAGAAAATATGGAAAATTATTTTGGCTGAATGTGATAATATGGAAGAAAAGAAAGCAGAAAGAACATGCTTGATATTTACGGATGATAGTAAGCACGATAGTAAGCACGAGTGACTAAAGAAAATATGGAAAATTATTTTGGCTGAATGTGATAATATGGAAGAAAAGAAAGCAGAAAGAAAGATTGAAATCAGATCAAAATAATCAAAGGCACATAGAAAAAAACACAGGAATTTAGCGCTAAACACGAAAATAAATGATTTAAGGAAAAACCATACAGGAATTTAGTTCTCAACACGAAATTAAATGATTTAGGAAGAGCACTAGACAATTGTAACTAACACAATTCAGAGAAAAGCGAGACAGTTGTAACTAACACAATTCAGAGAAAAGCGAGAAGATGGAAAATTTAAATTTAACTTCATCTATTCCTTTTTAAGAAAGAAAAACAAAAAGTAATGCCACAAAATAAATAGATATATCCATCCTTCCTAAGCATTAGAAAAACTAAACTATGGGTAAGAAAACATAAAGATTATTTATAGGCATGACACTTAAAACAAGATTATCACTGCTCTTGACTTTCTTTGTTTTTCTTTGTTGAGAATACACTATGTTAGTCATCAGAAAACAAACAAAATAATCAATAAAACTTTAACACGAACCTGAAACAAGAAAAAATAAACTAGGAACCTGAAACAAGAAAAAATAAACTACGGGAGGAAAAACTTAAAATTAATCTAGTAAAATATATGTTTCTTCTTTCTCATAATGAAAAAGAAGAAAACATAATAGCCAAGAAAATGTGGACACTTCTCGGAACAAAAGAAAATGTGGACACTTCTCAGAACAAAAGCAAACGTTAACTTCGTACCTGAAGCTGAACACCAAGGAAAATCCAACACCAATTTCAATTACTTTACTTCATCACAAACCCTGCTCACAAGGAAAAATTACAAATCAGAAATTAAAACTTATTTTATTCTGAATTCCTGATGGTCAAATTGCCATCATTGTAGGACAAGGAAAGAAACAGGGAAAGAAACACAGATAAGTATTTCCAATGTATTGTAATATAATAAAATCATATAATAATAGAATAAAACTACAAATACAGCTCAATGTCCTTCCCTGAAATTGAAATTAAATCCAATTAACATTCACAATTACCATTATTTTTTAGACGCAGTTGTTGGAGATCACATCAAGGTTCCTGCTATCCACAAATTACCACGCTATCAAAGTATCTTGGGCTAGAATTTCTCTGTTTCTCTCTCTCACAGACTCTCAACACACAAAAACATAAGACAGATACAAACCAGACTCTGAACACTCCAGAACACATAAGACAGAGATGGAAGCGCTCCAAAGATCACACCACAATCCACAAACGCAAATAAAGACAATATAAACTCTGAACACAAAAAAAAATATAAACAAGACTCTGAACACAAAAAAAAATATAAGACAACACAGAGACGGAGCAATCGAAAGACCACACCACAACAGAGAGAGAACAGAGAGCCAAAAATGCAATGTAATACTGATCTCAACTGTTTCTTATATATTGCACAGAAAAGCTATGTTCGGCTTTAACATTGTAACGTTCAAATTCTTTCCATCTTCAGATGCAATAGTCACCCTTGGATCGGCTTTTAAAGTAAAAAGCAATTTCAATTCGTTTTATGACCGACATAGAGATCAAGATCAATCGGACAATTCAACAGCAACAGATAAAAAACAAAAATTTATAAAAAGCAAGTCTGTCTTCTGAATTATTTCTATTTCAGAGTTCAATACCAGTCACCAGAAAATAATTCTGGCATCTTTTAAAAAGTTATAATTAACGTGATAAAATATAATTTTAATTTAATTTAATTTAAAATTTAATAATTATATTAAATATTTTAAAATTGCTTTCAAAAAACAGGTAGAAAAATAAAAAATCAATAATGTATTCAATTCATCAGAAAATAATTCTCGCCATCTTTTAAAAAGTTGTAATTAACGTGAGAAAATGTAATTTTAATTTTCTTTTAAAAAGTTATAATTAACGTGATAAAATGTAATTTTAATTTAACTTAAAATTTAATTATGTATATTAAATATTTTAAAATTGCTTAAAAAACAGGTGTAAAAATAAAAAATCAATAATATATTGAATTTTATTTTAT
>APFE031648551.1:37080-60350 GCA_000404065.3 Pinus taeda
ATTCTTAACTGCCTTTCACTCACTAATTCCATAATTTCATCAATAAATCTGATAAATTGTTTCACACATGCCTAACTTGCTCTGCAGCAACACTCTGTTTTCATGAATCCACTTTCACAAGCACAAATACCTCAACTCCATTGCCCAATGGAACAAAATGTCCTGTAATTTGTATCTCAGTTCTATCTGAATTCACCAACCCACCAAATTCAAACAAACAGTGCTCCATAACTAGCCTAAAACATTCATCAACAAAGCTAAACTATAAAGAGAGAGCCCTCTCTGGTTGCAGGTAGGCTACAACCTGTAGCCAAAATATTGGTCAGTGGTTACCTCGGTCGTATTCCCTTTAGGAAGCAGGGAACAACCTGAGTGATAACACATACAGGGAGATCCCTTCAATGTTGGCGGATCCAAAACTACCAATAGGTACTTTGTCCATGAGAGAAAGGTGACATTCTTTGCTTTTTGTACCTGTAAACCATTAAAGTATGTTAGTTCACTAAGTGAAGACATTTCAAATTCTTGTTGCATGACAGAAGAAAACCTTTGACTCATGGATTATTCATTTCTACCAAAGATGATGTCATCCACGTAAACAAAAACAATTAAACGTTAAACATCATCCACCTTTACATATAGTTTTCTATCTGAAGAGACCTTAGTGAAACCTTGTCACTGAAGATACCTATCAAGGCGATAGTACCATGCACAAGGGGCTTGTTTTAGCCCATATAATGCCTTCATGAGTTTTCAAACATTATCATGCATTTGATAGACTTTGAAATGATGAACGATTGAAAAGGGAATAAACATTCCCGTGGATTTAAGAATGGCTACAGGTGCAAATGTTTCCTCAAAGTCTATTCCTTCTTTTTGAGCACAACCTTTGCAAATGCATCTTTCTTTATTTCTAATTACTTCTCCATTCTCATTAAATTTATTTTTGAATACCCTTTTTGTCTCAATAATTTTTTTATCATGAGGTCTAGGTACTAATTCCCATGCATGATTCTTTTCTATTTGGTCAAGTTTTTCATTCATAGCCTTAACCGAACATTCATGTTTTCTTTCCTGATTCACATTTTGTGGTTCAATTGTGAATATTAAGTACAAATAAATAGGAGTTCTAGTGAGGGCTCTGCTGGTTTGTACTCCAACTTCCTTTTGACCTAGGATTTGAGATTTTAGATGACTTTTTTGAGCATACTTAGATGGAGTCTTTTCTAATGCTTTAGTATTGTTGGTTCCTTCTTCTGATGCTTCATTGATTTCTTCCCTTACATCCCTTTGGTTTTCTTTTAAATACATTAATCATCTAGTGGTATTTCTCTTTTGGAACCTATGCATGCTTCATCGATTACAACATCAATACATTGAACAATCTTTTGAAAATTTTTATTGTAGCATTTGTATCCTTTACTTCTAGAGGAGTAACAAGGTACAATTCCTTCATCTTCTCTAGCTTCAAACTCTCCAAGCTTATCATTATTATTATTTATGTAACATTTACTTCCAAAGACTCTAAAATTCTTGACAATTGGAGGCTTATCGAACCAAAGTTCATGACATGTTTTGTCATTGTTTACACAGATATGAGCTTTGTTGAGAATAATTACTGTTATATGTATTTATTTTCCCCATAAGGTATGAGGTGTCGTAGACTCATCAAGCATGGAATGTATCATTTGTTAAATTGTTCTATTCATTCTTTCTACTACCCCATTTTGTTGAGGAGTCTTAGCTATAGAAAATTTTGTCTTGATACCATGATGTTCATAAAAGCCAAAAAATTCATGTGATATTAATTCTCTTCCCCTATCAGATCTAAGAAATTTGATTTTTAATCCTAGCTCATTCACTAATAAAATTTTTAAAACCTTAAATTTATCAAATGCTTCATCTTTATGTTTTAATAAACTAATCTAGCACATTCTAGTAAAGTCAAAAATAAATAAGATGAAATATTTTTCACCTTTAGGTGACTTTTTCCTCATTGGCCCACACAAATTAGTATGAATAAGTTCAAGTGAATTACTTGTGGAACCTTTTTTGGAATTGTATTGTACCCTAGTTTTGTTAACAAATTGACATGATTTTCATATAGTATTTTCTCGTAGAGAGATGTTTGGAAAATCACAAACTACTCCTAGCTTGCTTGACTTATGTATTTGAGTAAAGCTTAGATTTCCAAACCTTTTGTGCCACAACCATCTTTCTTCCTCTTTTCTTAAGTAACATTGTTCTAAACCACCTTCCTAGACATAGACATTACCTAGAGTTCTTTATCCTTTTATTATGGTTTTGTCTGTATCGAGATTTGGAACCACATAATTATTTGATCTGAAAATAAGTTCATTCTGCTGGTCACAGATCTCACTAACACTTAACAAATTATGCATCAAACCATCAACAAACAAAACATTTCCATCTTTAACTTTTTCTTTTAGAAAAACAGTTCCTTTTCCTTTGATAGTAAGAGGTGAATTATTTCCAAAGGTTACATTCTTTTCTTTCTTTATTTCATTAAAAGACATAAACTTTATTTATCACCTTTCATGTGTTTTTCGAATCCACTTTCAATGTACCATATGTTTTCTTGATCTCCTGCTTAAAAATCTATACCATAGTTCTCAGACTTGATGGTATTCTTCTTTCATACCTTAGATGTTGTTGCCATGTTCTCATTATGAGGTGTTGATCATGCTTTTCTCCTGCATTCATATTCTTTATGCCCAAAGTTATTGAAAAAAGAGAATTCAGTTTCATATTGAAGAGGAGAGAAGGCATTGTAAGAGTATTTATTTACCCAATCTCATTATTTTGTTTTATTGCTTCTTTAGTCATGATAGTTTTGTAAGCAATACGTTGAGCAGCCTAATGACCAAAATTGTGACAAACGAAACATGTCCATTAAAGTAGAAGTTTCTAGGAGTATATTACCTTCTAGTGTTGTTTTTCTTTTGATTGAACGAAGAATAATTTACCAGGGAAGTATTTGATCCTTTTTTCTTTTGTTGTAGACTAGAGTTTTGTTGACTCCTTCATTTCACTGTATTGAGATAATTTCGTGTTTTTGCAGAAGAATTTATAGTCTTTGAGTTTTCTTCATTGTATCCAAGACGTGTCTTTATAAGAGGAGAGTGTTGAACATTTATGATTTCATCTAAGGTTTCATATCCTTTATCAAAATTAATATTAATACTTTTACTTTCTCAAGTTCTTTCCTTAGACTTACTCTTTCACATTCTAGCTTCTCATTATGCTCATCCTTTTCTATGAATTGTTTCTTCAAATTTTCTTCTGCTAATTTAACTTCTTATAAAAAAGTCTTAACTTTAGTTATTTCTTCAATAAAAATATCCTTTTCTTCTATGGCATCCATGAAATTATCATTAGACTCATTACTACTTCTATATTCAAATTCCACAAGTAATTATTATTCTTGATCAAACTCACCTTCTTCACCATTTGAAAGACCATCACTATCTTCATGTGTTTAAAAATTCTCTTATTTTCAAACCTTCCCCTGTTTATTTTTGCCTCTTCTTTCCCTTTCTCATGATTTTATCTATAGGGACACTTAGCATCATAATGACCAAATCTACAAAAAGTTAAAAAACTTGAAGGGAAGCTTACCTCTGAATCTTCCAATACCCACTTGGAGTTTCTTTATGAAGTTTCCATCTTATTTTTTTTATACGTAACCTGATTCATCCTTTTCTTTTCATTTTGCATTAGCTTTGAATGAAACTTCTCTGATATCTAAGGGACCCACTTTTCTCATTTCATAAGTTGTTATAATCCCATGAGTTATTCAACAGTAAGATTCTTCAAGTCCTGCATTTATTCTATAGAAGAAACTTTGGAATTGAATTTGGGAGTCAAAGACCTTAATATTTTTTCAACCAGTGATGATTCTTTTATTTCTTCATTGATATTTCTAATAGAATACATGATCTCATCTACCCTAAGAAAGAAACTTGCAATACTTTAATCATTATGCATTTTGAGAGTTTCATATTGAATTCTAAGAGTTTAAAGTTTGGTACTTTTTACCTTGGTGTCACCTTCATACATTTGGGTGATCTTGTCCCATATATCCTTATCCATATTCAACTACATGACTTTGACGAATTTTCATTCTACCAAGCTTCCTAACAGAGCATTGACAAGCTTTGCATTGATCTCATATTTATTATTTTATGCTTCATCTATGGGAATGGAGGTTGGATATTAATATCCTCCATTAACAATTCCCTATACATATGCTTCAAGTGATTGTAAGTAAGATCTTGTTCTTACCTTCCATAAAACTAGATTGGTTCCATTCAATAATGGTGGCCTGATAGATGTTGTCCCCTCTTGATTGCTCATATTGTTAAATCTTCCTTCAGGTGATCAAGGTTCTTCTAAAGGACCTTCTCTGATACCAATTGTTAGGAAAAATACTAGGGGGGGGGGGGGGGGAATCAATATTGAACAAAACATGATTTAATTTTCTTATTCTGATTTTTGTACACACCTATTCTGAAGTAGACTTGCATATGTACACAACTTTAATGTAAAAAACTAGTGTATATCCAAGCAACTTAGTTTTTTAGTCACTTTTTTCTTGAACGAGTATGTTAGTACTTCATTAGCATTATATATACAGTAACCATGTGTAGTAAGAACATAATAAATCATTTCACATAAGCAACACATATGAACACCATGATTTTTAGGTGGAAATGCAAAGTGGGAAAAAAACCACCGGCTATTGTCATCTTTGTCTTCTTTGTATTATGTTGAAATAATTCTTACATTCTTGTACTAGTGTAGGCTCATACCAGCATGTAGGAACGCACTTGTAGAAGGATACAACCTTCATTCATTTCCCAGCACCCACTGGAAAGGAGATCCAATACCCTGATCTCATTTATCGACACCCACCCAAAGGGAGATACTACCCCTTAATCTCATTTAATAGCTACCACTGGAAGGAATATTCGACTCCCTTACTAAAGGCTCCAACCCGCAGCACCACCGTTGACCATGTTTCATAATTTTTCACACTGGATCATCCTGCTACAAAAAATCACAACTTGTTTGTCACTTTTCATCAAATTTTTAGACTAGACCCACTACCATCATTTAAGCCCAATACTAAATATAGAAAATGAAACTAATCGATGCAACAAATCACTCAATCATTGAACCAACTCAAAACATTGATTAATAAAATTTCAGAATATATACGCTACTTTACCTTATCAAATCCGCATGTGTATGCGACTTCCTTGAAGCACCTGTGTACATATGTCAAAATATTGAACCCTCAAACTGAATCACTATCATTTTGAGACAAACATTGAATTACACCCTGAACCACTGAATTACTATGAAATATCTGAGAACCATCATAGACCTTCAATCACATATAACTAGCTACATCATCACTTTTCAATCAATCAATTCAACTTCAATTATCACTGTTAAGCCAAGATCATCAAGTAAGACTTCATTTATAGACAACAAAAACACAGTAAGACTCATTAGACTAATAAAACATATTTTTCTACAAAATCATATCTTATATACATTCTCTCAATAAAACACTTCCATGTGTATACACGCTTTTTAGGAATCAAACCCACGTACAGATCTGTCCAAAGTGCAGAATGAACATGCGACTTACAAACATTAAAATCGCATATGTATGTGCCTTTCAGCTTATGAAACCCACATACAGATGTACGACGATTGACTTATAGCTTCGTTTCAAGTCATATCTTCAAAACAAACCCGTCTCTCAACATACAAAATAAAACATGTGTCATACATAAATATTCCAGATCAAATCAATCCATTATTAATATAGTCATTTTTCGATCTATTGGATGTGATCCATCATCAAATTCTTGGGCGCATACTTAGTTTCATATCAAACTATTCATTAATAGGCCATTACATGTGCACTTGCTTCAAATATAACTATGAATTCTTCATTACTTGCACACACAAACACTTTGATCTTCATCTCCTTATATATCTTAGCCCTTATATGATACCACAAGTCAAAACCAGACTAATGTTGATGGCATTCTTTGATGGGATCAAATATCTGTTGCTAAGCTCAATACTATGGGTCAATACCATGGTAAATACCCTTGGTATTTAGAATACCATGGTGCAGAAACTATACGTGTCTTTTCTTCTTCATACCCACATGTGTATGCAACTTTTCTTCACAAAACCATCGTGTGCCTATCAAAACATCCTATTCAGCATTCCTCTATCTCTGAACTTCAATTCCTTTTTCCAAACTCCCTACCATATGTGGAAAAATCTTATTGACATATTCATCAAGTAGGTTTCCATCAAGGATAACACATTAGTCATAATGCAAACATAAATATTTTCAAGTTGGGGCCAAATCATATTTTGAGGAGATGTGTGAGGGAAGAGGATGTCTTTAACATCCTCTCAGCATGCCATGATGGACCTTGTGGGGGTGAATTTGCTTCTAAGACGACAACTTTCCAAGTTCTACAAGGTGGTTATAGTGGTCTACTCTACATCAAGATGCAAAAACATACACCACCAGGTGTGATCAGTGCCAAAGGATGGGAAAGCCTACAACTAAGAATGAAATTCCCCTAAAACCTCAAGTGGTTTTGGAGCCATTTTATAAATGAGGCATGGAATTAATTGAGCCCATTGATAACCCATCAAGATAGAAGAAGTACATCATTGTGTGTACTGATTACCTGACTAATTGGGTTGAAGGAAAGGTAGTGAAGGCAATAACTGATAAGAAGGTGGTTGAATTTATGAGGGAGAAAATCTTCTACATGTTTGGTTTTCCAAGGGAGTTGGTCACTTATCAATGGACACAATTCACCTCAAATTTGATTGAGGACATCATGAGCCAACAACAGATCAAGCACAGGAAATCTACTTCCTATCACCCTCTGGAAAATGGGCAATTGGAGGAGACAAACAATGCCTTTAAGAACATTCCAACGAAGGTTGTTAGCAACAACATAAATAATTATGTATAAATACTTATAGAAGACACTTGGGCCTACAATACTACTTGGAAGACAACCACTAGATTTACATCATCTGAATTAGTTTATGTAAAGAAGTCCCTTCTATCCATTGAATTTGAATATAATACCCTAAGGATGACAACAGAGTTAGACTTAGACCTCAATGAAACACAGCGGGAGAGGCTACTCCAACTAAATGGTTTAGATGAATCTAGATTGTAGGCTATCTTACACACTGAGGTAGTCCAACCTCAGAGGAAAATTTGGCATGATAAAGACATTAGGGAGAATCAACTTTTTAAGAGGGTGATTGGGCCCTTCTGTATGATTCAATATTAAAGGATTTAAAAGGAAAATTAACGAAAAGGTGGTTGGGACACTATCTAGTGGAAAAATGTTATCATAATGGGTCTATCTAATTCAGAGCAATTGATGAGGAAGGCATCTCCTTGCTTGTTAATGGTTACTAATCGAAGTTTTACAAAAGAACTCTATCTAGATAGGAGTTTATTAGTTCAATTAGCAAGGAGTTGAATGTAGCCGGGAGGATCAAAGCCCTCATTTCACCAATCTTCTGACCAAAAAAAGAAAAAATAAAGAAAAAGAGAAAAAATAAAGGGCCTAGGTGAAAACCTCCATGAGGTATCGAAGGCCAAATCTAGGGTTGAAAACCTCTATGAGGCAACCTAAGAGAAAAAAAAAAAAAAAAAAAAAAAAAAAAAAAAAAAAAAAAAAAAAAAAAAAAAAAAAAAAAAAAAAAAAAAAAAAAAAAAAAAGAAAGAAGAAGAAGAAGAAGAAGAAGAAGAAGAAGAGAGAAATAAGATGAAAAAATCCCCAAGTGAAAACCTCCTTTGAGGTGAATGGGGTAGGCCTGTATATTGAAATCCTATTTTGAGGTAATCACCATGTCTCAAACAAAAAAATGAGAAAAAATTAAAGACAAGGAGGAAGCACATAGAGGTAAGTAAGTCCTTACATCAATTTTGTTAACACTTTTCTTATGCAAGACTCGAAACAATCAAAGGGACAAGAGTTTAAGGAAAAAAGTCCATAACCCATTTCTCTATTCCCCAACCTAGCCACTAGATTTCCCCCATAATGTCCCCCATATCCCTACCATCTCCCTACATCCCTCCATCACATAGGAAGCAACTGCACCCAATTCTGCCTCAATCCTATTGTGCTACAACGTTGTCCACAACCGTTATATGATCGAACACAAGTTCTAGAGAATTGAGATATGCTTAGGGAAGGGGGTCAAAAATATTTTTTCCCTTACGAAATGCTAGGAGAGATTAATCAACCCTCCTTTACCTCTCATCCCTCCATTTAACCAACCCCCTTCTCAAAATTCCACATCTTTTCATGAAAAACCAAAAAAAAGAACTCTTCCTTCACCTTTTTTCACAAGTTTTCACCACCATTAGAGCTTCAATTCCTTTTCATAGGCTCACCATGATCTATTCAAGTCACTGAATGTAGTTCATGAAGTAATATGAGGTCTTGGAAGGGGCAATGTGATAACTATAGGAAGGAGACCAATGCTGTAGCAGCCAACCTAAATCCAAGAAAACCATAGGCAGAGGGTTGTTGCAACTCGAGAATGAAAATTTGGACACCCTAAATCATCAAGATCTCACCATTGATATTTAAGGAAGTCACACTATCCTTGAGAGGAAAATGCAAGGTCACCTATACACTCTAGCAGTAGTAGATAGAACATTGGAAAAGACCTGTATGAAAGAGAGATTTCATCAGTCAAGCACATCATCATATTGTTTTGTTTAAATGAGGACATGTTCATAAATAAGAGTATGCAAGATAACAGCTTAATAAAGTAGTTGATCTACCATTGTTTCAACAACAACATGCATGCATCTATAGCAACTCAACATGACATGTAGGCTCAGGTATGCCACCTGTTATCCTCAACAATATCCCAAGGTTGAGAAAGGAGATCAACGGAGCTAACCTCAAAACACTTAGGTTTCAGTAGCTAGTCTTGCTAAACTAGAGAGGGCTCTCTCTATAAATCTCACAACCAAAAATGACTCGAGTGGAAAAAATATATTAGGCTAGATATGATCATCTCTAGGGTTTTGAAACTTATGGTTTTGCTAGATGAGGAGTGGAAATCAAGGAACTCGGTCAAAACATCAAAGCTTTCAATTGCAAGAGATATAAAGGAGCATGGTAGGTATTCCTTTGTGATACTTTGTCATTTTTTTGATGTAGTGTAGGGTGGAAAATCAAATATTCAAAACGAGCATGGAAAGCATGAATTCATTTATCAGAAGATAGGTAACATAAACATGAAGTTCCTAACAAAACAGAGCTTAAACTTAAGAATTTTGTTTAAAACCTATTAGGAAAATCACTGAAAATAATAGATATGCAAAGAAGATGAAATTATCCTTCATATAAAATATAACAGAGAGAAAACATTATCACAAACTCACAACACAAGAATTCCTGAATAATAGTTGCAACTATCATTGATTTCCTATAAAAATGATAATTGAATACAAGCTCCATGAGTTCTACTCATTGATGTCCAACCCTTTCTCTACCATAGATTGGGTTACGTATAGATTAAAATATCAATTCCTCCATCTTAGGGGTTGAATCCAACATTCAAGGAACTTAGAAGAATATCTCCAACCATACCTAAGACTCGGGAGGTTAGAAACCCACTCCCAATTTGGTGCAAAACTAATTCATTTGACCATAAAAAGCTATACAAGCATGAATCTACTTAATTTTTACTTTAAAAAACATAATTACATCTCGATGCATCATCATAACCCATAAAATGACAAATTAAATCAGCAAAAGTCGAACTAGACTAAGCAAATTGAAAAAAATCATTTCCAGGCAAAAACATAGTGAATTGCCTGAAAACATAGCATGTGTAGAGAAAATGTACAATGCTACTTGTAGGTGACTTTTGTAGGGGTTCCCAAGCTCCAAATCAAGGTATGAAAAATGTTGGAGAAATATCTACCTGTCTACTACACCATAGAATATTTAAGCACTGAAAAAGATTGTTCTACACCTCCAAAAATCATTTCTCCCACAACTATTCTAAAAAGGCAGTCTACCTTTGAAAAACATGGCAAAAAGGTGTTTTTTTGTACTTTTTTCAGTTTTTGACCTAGCAAAAGCTGTTGACATGGATCTTCAGTTACATAACTTTAATGTGTAGGTCCTAAGGAATCCAAAAGTGAAAACGTTTTTTTATTAGTAGGCTTCCGACGAAAATGTAGTGTGGGACACATTACCTTTTCTACCCAAAAAGTGTGTAAAATGTCCAAAATGCCCAAAATCTTCAAAAAATCCAAAAAATATTCCAAGTGTTTGAAACTTGTTCCCTAGAGCTATGTAATGATTCTTCAAGCTATGAGTGAAGTCTTAGCCAAACACTCAAGCTTTTCCCCCTTGTTTTGTTGAATTAGGGTTTCCCTTAGTTTTCTCTTCAAGTTTTGAATTCTAATTTAGGAAACCCTGTTTGGTATCCCTGTAGTTGTAGCTATGGCCTCAGTTGACATGATGAAATTGGACCCTGAAATTTTTACCTTATCACTCCTAAGGTTTGTCGCAAAAGGATTGGTTAACTTGGAATGATATACTAGTTGAATTTGCTCACAAAACCCTAAACAACCCACCTTTTCAAAACATTGTCTGGAAAATACCGAACATCTCAATTCTTATGTGTCAATTGGCTCAAACCTTGAAATCTAACCTCCTTTGTTGTATGGCTTCTTTACTCCATTCATTGTTTACAATTGTAAATAAAATCCCAAGTGTAAGAGATGAGAAAAACAAAGTTTTTAAGGGAGCAGGGGATTGGGATTAGTGTATTTAGGTGAGGGGATGAAGGGGTTAAGGAGAATATATGTGGGTAAGAAAAATTGGGGAGGTAGGTATATTTGTTAGGAATTTTAGGGAGGTGGAAAATGATGAAAATAGTGAAGGGATTGCTGTAGGGAATTTAAAAATGGGCCTAACCCTAAAACTGCCAAAAATGTAGCGTGGAGACTAGGGTTAGGGAAATGAGGGAGGAAGGGTAAGAAAGGCTATGGGAAGTGTATTTGGGTGTGGATAAGAGTAGAATAGGTAGTGAACTAGGTATATTTTCTTGCAACCCAAACTATGGAACTCACCCACCAAAAACGTAGGGTGGGGAATATGGGAGGGATTTTCCACTGAAAAGATGAAATAAATGTTGATAGGAGGTGGAAAGAGCTTTAACTTACTTTTCAATAGTTTGATGAAACCTTCATTGCCCACAGAAAATCTCTTGAGATGTATTCTTTTCCTTTAGAAGTGAAAATGTAGCAAAGATTAAAAAATGCAATGTGGTTGGCTGAAAACACAACTTGGAGCTTTGGAGGGGGTGCCAATCACCTTTTGAGGGTGTCCTTTGATGCTTGTTATACCAAGATGGACCTTTCTAGTGAATTAGTGCTCAATGGAAATGGAATGAGTGAAATAAATACTTGTATGGTCTCTTAGAAGAGTTAAATTCACTTTTTCTCATAAGTCATGACATGACATCATCCTTCATTTTGAAACCAAAAGTGAGGTGTTTTGCAGTATTAATTTTATAAGATGAATTATTACCTTTACCTTTATTTCATATGCCTCATGAGATGCTAAATACCTTATGTGTGGACTCAAGGCCATAAACATGGCCTTTTTTAAGCTTTAAACTGACATAATGATGACAATTACAGGTGATGATCTAGATCAAGACCTATATGATTACGTGATTGATCCATGACCTCTAATACTTGAAAAATGACATGACCATGATGAATAGTGATAATCATGAATGCTAAAGGGAGTAGCACTAACCTAGACACACCAACCAATGATCATTTTTTTTTTGTTTGAAGACCTACTGAAACCATAAAAAACTTGACCAAGGACCCTAACAAAAACTTTGAAAGATCACATTTGATCACTAGTGACCGGTTGGACTGACAGACACTAACATTGGCACCAACTAGGGATGAAAGCTCCTTTAGGGTGTGTCAAAAACACCATAGACTAGGGAGCCTGATCCATTGGGCATGGTGTCAAAAACAAAAAGACCAAACTCAAAACTGAAAATTGACCAACAAATTGAACTATCTTAACTCTAAAACTGACTACTGACTAAACTTACTTATGGCAGTAGACCATCAAGGTCTTAGGGACTTCACCTCGGGCTTCAAATCCTGATGATAACATCCCACCTACTAAATATTTATATACAATCATGTGAAATGATTCCTCCATTATAACCAATCCAACAAATGGCTACTTGCTTGAATCCTACTCACACTTTCCTTAAGCAGGCAGAAAAACCAAAAGATAGGTCACTCCAAGTGTCCATTTAACGTGTGTACATGATACATAAATACAAGAAAACTCATCTCCCTTGAGGATTGAAGCAAATTAGAAAAAATATCTTATAACTTGTGAATGAATAATTTTTCTTGATGATCAACAACAAGACAAGAATCTTCTTTGTTTTTAGACATTGGTTGTTTCATAAAATGACTTTTGTCATTCTCAAGCGAAATAGATGTAGACTACAAATTTTTGGATGAGCTTTCTAGTGAGATTCCTGCTAAACAAGACAATAAAGCCAACTACTTCCTGATCAAGTTTTTATCATCTCTGTTTTTAGGGTCATAGTTAACTAATGGAGAAGGACTTTGATCACAGATATCATCCAAAACATCAGCTATTGGATCATGGATAACTTGAGAGGATTGATGAAACTTGTCATACATTGTTTCCAATGAGACTACATGATTTTCTATAAGCTTGTGATTCCTTGGTTCAGAAATATTATTGATTTTTTTCAAAAAACTGAAATGAATCAAAACTTAATGGTACAAAATTATCTCACATGAATTCACAATATGTTTTAGATTCTAAACTTCAATCTGTGATTTTAAACTCAATGTAACTCAGTGGCTAGGATTCTGGAGTGAAAGAAGCTTTCATATCACAAGTGACCTCCTCAACCAATTCATGAGAAGGATGGCATTTATGCTATTGACAACTCGCTTATCTTCCTGCCTATAGTTTTCTATTATTTTTTTCAAATTAGGTGAAACACAAGGGTAAGGATTCATGATCAAGAATTTCATTGTCATCTTCATGCTCAATATCAAAACTGAAAGATGGTGGATTTCAACCTTATGAGAGTTTTCTCTCACTAATTGAAATGAATTAAAACATAAATGTAATGATATTTCACTTGCTTTGAAATTCTCTACATTTTCTTCATTGCCATCATGATTAATATGTATAGGCATAGTGCTACATTTGAGTTTTTGTAATTGAACTTCTTCCTCCCAAAAACTTGTTGCTGATTGCTTTAAAGAGTCATCCTCTATGTCAACAACATAATTATCATCATACTGATCATACAAAGGTAACTCATCATTATAAGGAATGACATCAAGCATACACATTAGATCAGCAAATCGATCCTTTAGAGATTGATCTATAAATCCATTTTCATGATTGTCCATAAATGAATACATAAAACAATGATTTTTTGATCTATGCTAACTAAGATTAGCAGCAAAATGATTAGGGTCAACAAACTCTTATTCTTCTGCAATAAGTGGGACATGGTGTTTTTTGAATAGAAATTTTATCTCTCACGATGATATTTTGCATCATTTCTTCTGTTGTACTTACCAAAATGTCAATTTTCACTTATGAAGATGTTAGGTGTTCCTTCTCTATGTTCTCCCTCTCTTCCGCTTCTTTTAATTTTGACCTTTTGACCAACATATTAGCATCGACAACTATTTCACTGTCCTACATTTATTCAAGCATGGTAGTGTTCCTTTTTCTCAATTCAAATCCCATTTCTAGATCAAAGGCATCTGGGTAGTGTAAGAGAGCTAAATCGAGTGGCGATTTGATATCATCAGGGATTGAATGGTATACGTGATTGAACCTAACTGAAAAGTGTTGCACTATTTCTCATGGTTGTCTTTTCAAATGATTATATTCTTCTAAAATTAGAAAAGGATTGCTCTTGATCACCCATTTATTAAGAATGACTTTTACAAGCTGATGGAAATTGAAAATTCTTGTAGCTGGTACATTTTTGAACCATTTCATGGCTTCACCTTGCAAAGATAAAGAAAAAATCCTGATAATGACATCATCTTCTTCAACCTCGAAAATGTCGAGAAAATTTTCAAAATTTTGAATGTGTTTTTCAACAGTGATGTTGCCATATTCTCTAATAAACCTGGGAATATATTTTTAATAATTTTAAAGGAAATCATGAGGTAAGATGAGTGGCTTGTATCTATCTGGAATTTCACAAGGTGTGGGAGTATGTACAAAAGTTCTACGATTAGTCTTGATCTCTTAAGGCTCATCAAGTTGAAGATGTTCATCATAAGATTCGGAAGAAGGGTCATAACCAAGATCAATATTTCTATTCACAATCTTCAAAGGAAAGGAATCAAATGTGGGTTTGGGATCTTTTCTCAGATACAATATACTATGGGAAACGTTATATTATGCTATTCAACAACCCCCCATTTATTAATAGTGATAATCAATATTATATTAGTAAATGGGGACCCTTTAAAAAATCATTCCAAAAGTAAGTTTAGCATTTAGGCATTTTTCTTGTTAATATTTGGAATAAAGCAAGATATCAAGATAAAATATTTTTAAAAAGCTAGCAAATGTTTGTCTTTTCGCATATTGCACAATCAAGCATGTCAAGAGCCTTTCTATACATCAAAACTAGCGAAAGGTGATCAAAAGAGAACCCCATTGTAAAAACCTCAAAAATATTAGGTTTCCCATGTGAACTAGGTCCTAAGGCATTTCTTATTAAAATAAGGCCTACATCGCAAATCACCACTTACAAGGGGCATACCTGAACAAAGTATCTTAAACCATGCGATATGTGAGATTTTGATGATACAATCTCCCTTATAAGATCGCATTAAGAACACTTAAGAGAAGCCCAAACCCTTATCATCATGCGAGATTGCAAAATCCTATTGAAGACCCAGACCAGATTCCAAAATATGTTATAAACAAGCACTCAGGTCCACTGCTCAAGAAAAATGGATTTACATAGAAAACCGTAACAAATAATCTATGCTTTGAAAACGATAATAAGCGGCCCTCATTTCACATCCCTTAGAAACTAAAGAAATTTTAAAGAAAGTGCATAATCAGAATGTGATAATGTGATTTGTGATATTGCATCACAATTGCAAAATCAACATTTTCACAACTTAAAGTCTCTCCACCCTAAAACGTTTCTTCCCCTACTTACGATGGAGAGCATTAATGAGAAATAAAGCTAGGGATAAGGAACCATTGGTGGGCATTTAGTAAGGGTTAATAACATTTACGTTTGGAAGGCAATTCAACGTGATACAATATCCTCTCACCTATGTTCAAATAAAAACTCCTTTCTTGTCACCTTTTCAAAGTTATTTGCATTATTTATTCTTATGTTCATTCTTATCTTTGTATATCCGATATCTTCTGTTTTGCTCCATTTTCAGAAAAAATCCATAGAAAGAGTCATTGGGAGCAATGGCAAAGAGGGCCAAGGTAGCCGTGTCTGAGAAATCAGAAATGACTCCTTTAATCTCTGATACTACATGAAGCAGAGACGGAGGAACCTCTACGTGGGAAACCATGTATGATTTATTAGAATAAGAGCAACCAAGACCTCTGGTAACAAAGGCCACAACCAATGGTCATGCTTCCTCAGATGCCTCCATCCTCGAGACAACGTGCTCATTTCCGCACCGCATAGCTGCAAGACCAAAGATGACTTTGTATACATATATGGTCAAGTAGATAATTGATCATGTGGATGTCTCAGGCAGATAATTTAGGAATAGCAGGTAGGAGGTTATGGGATATTTTTCACTAGACAACCTGTGCCTTATGTACACTTCGAGAGCCACAGATTTTCTACAACAAACATTTCCTCGAGAAATTTTCTAAGGAGAACATAGACCCAGAAGATGCCATGCGAACCTAGATGCAAAATGAAGGCAAGATCAAAAGGATAAAACAGGTATGTACTCTATAGGATCTATATCTGCCCCTCATAGTTTTACAGCAAGCATGCAATATAGAATGTTCAACAATCTTGATAGTACCAAATTTTACCCAGAATGGTTGACATTAATAAATGCAGCCGTAAATGTAACAATAATGAATTGGGCCCAAATTTTTTCTGATAATTTGGCGAAATCCATAATGGAGTATAGGAGAAAGAGGAGTATCTCTTCTAGGGTTTACCCTCCATTTTTCATGAGTGCCTATATAATGGACGCTATATGCTTTGGTTCCAAATTTCCTATCATGGGATGGAAGTGGATTGTGAAAGACCCACTTCCCATTCACATATATCATAAGAATATGTGGAAATCTCAGTTTCATTGCCATTTTCACAAAATTTGTCAAGGAGTTATGCTGACTATTCATAAACTGGTCTACAATAGGAATGCCCCTATATTTTTTTAGAGAAGCTGAAGTAGATATCCTACCTGTAGCTAGATGGTTTGGGGAGGAGACATTTACATATTTTAGAGCATTCGGGAGCATTTATTCAATGCATGTTCTCCCATACTATGTCCCCGGTAAGTTAATGGCTAGGGAGATAGCCTACAAAATAGCAGGAGAAGGTGGGTTGAGCAAAGGATTGAAGGCACAGAAAAAGGCCATCTGGCCTAAATTTCCATTGCAATGTGGTGTGTTTGAACTACATAATTTTGGACATGCATGAAAGGAAGTAGGGATTATGAAATATCTAAAATTGGCTACATTCCCAGGAAGACAGTATGACCCAAATGGCATTGCCAAGGACTTCACTACTATGGTGAAAGTGAAAATATTCACCCATGACGAAGATGCATTCGATGACCTCTTCCTACAAAAAGACACATTTTCAGAAGTAAATCATATGGCATCACTTCTTCTTGCCCCAGATGATCTTGAGGCCTTCCATGAATATTGAGAGAGGAGATTATTACAGGTCCCATTAGACCTGCTAGAGATTGAACCAATAAGGGAGCCAACTCCCAATGTAAGCTTAGAGGCAAGCTCCAGAGAAAATTCTAAAGATAATTCTAGAGAAAATTCCTAGGAGAAGTCTACCAATGAGTCAGAGCAATCAGAGCAATAGTCCTAGAATGGGGGCAGTAAAAAAAAATATTCCAAAAGGGACACAACCGAAACTATAGAGAAAGCAACCAAGCAAACCTTGGTGAATAAATAGGCTAAAATTCACTCTACCTCCACCCAGTCGGAAAAACCGCCAGTTATTGATTTAGAAAAAGAATGGGAGCATTTTAATAAAGAGCTCCATACAAAAGAATAAACATTTGAAGTACAAACTCCACAACATAGATCAAATCAATAAGTTACAGTGGAGAAAACTATAAGCAGTCAAGATGTAGAGCTCATTCCTGCCACCCCCACTTCTGAAATAGTTTTAAGAATTCAGGAAATTCCTCCCTTAGATTTGTTTTATAGCCCTACCCATAATGTTTTCATCAAAAGGCAGAGGAAGAAAAGAAAGTTGGATGTTGCACTTGTTACCACTCCCGACAATCAACCAATGGTTATTGTCTGGAAAGATTCGCCCATGTACCCATCTAAGAACCTTACGAGACTATCAAAATTTTCCGGAGCCTATGCTATGACAAATATTGATAAAGCAACAGAGGTTCAAATGCTGCTAAGAGAAAAGGAACAAAAGGTCCTGTTGTTGGAACAACAATTAGAATAAAAAAAATCTAACCAACAAGAAGAGTTACAAATTTCCAAACTATAGCATGAGTTTGAACAGATGCAAATACAACATCAAGCTAGCCTAGCAGAAAAGGATGTGTGGATTCAAGCTATGACAGAGAAGTATAAATACAGTCCGCAAATCTATCAGTTCATAAAAGAAACACTCATCCTTAACGCCCAACTAATGCAACAAAACGAACTTCTGTATCAGTAAATCTCACAAGTAAATCCTTATTGCAAGACTAGTGATAAGATAACAAGCCAAGTCGTCGACATGCATTAGTAGAAAATGATGAAATTAGTGACTAGGTGACTAAAAACGTTAGGCACCGAAATTGTTTCAAGTGAATTATTACTAAATTTGTGCAATTTTAAGCGACCAACTTAAACTACTAATTTAGTCTAGGGATAAAATATACGACTAGATAATAAGTGACTAAACTAAAAGTGACTAATTTAGTCTAGGATTAAGATATATGATTAGATAATAAGTGATAAAACTAATAATGACTAACATAAATGACTATTATAGTACAATAATAAAAATATGGCCAAAAAACAAGTACAAGAAGGATATGAATTAGTCATTTATGTTAGTAATTTTTAGTTGTCACTCTAGAAATGAAAAATTACAATTTTGATACCGAAGTGTTACATTTCACTACATGGGTCTTTGAATCCATCTATAATGTTAAAATTTAGAGACAAACTCGGTCTCTGAATCCATATGCAGTTCATATCTCTAGAGGCATCACCCATACACCCATATTGGAGGAGGATACAAGCAATATGAAAGCGAGTCCCATCACCAACTCTGCCCTTTAGACTTTTGGTGTTTGGAATTGATTTGCAGTAGTCCCACCCATGTCTCTAAAGTTTAACACTGCAAATGGATTCAATGATCCCCTTAAAGGGTCCATGAATCCATCTATAATGCTAAAATTATATCACTTTTATACAATCACTACTAAACCAACATAAAAATTGCTATTAAAATGATTACCACAACACATATTAAATACTCAATACCTTGTTATAATGAAACAATTAATATGATATATATATATATATTATATATATAATATATATTTATTATTATATATATTATATATATATAATATATATATATATATATATATATATATATATATATAAATATATATATTTCTTCTCAATGACTATCATGACCACCATATTTTCACTGAAATTTAGTTTTTAACTATTCAATATATAAATATATATATAATGGGAAAATGTGTGTAGCAATGTGAAATAAACACTTGAACATAAGAAATTGGTTTTTTTTACTATTAAACCTAAAAAATTAGTTTTTTTTTTACTATTAACATATGGTATTAGTGAAACTATAACAAAACCTATTTATTTCCTTCCCTCCATAATGTTTTTAAGTGATCACAAATTTATTTTATTTTTCATTTTTAATTTTTAATTTCTGTGAGCATTTACATTTATTTTTCATTTTAAATTTCCCTCTACACATCGGAGGTCTACCACACACTTCCAAAAAGTATTTGCTGGGTTGTTCAGACAATAGGGATAGAAAATATCTATGCATTCTCTGTGATACACATCGGAGGTCTATGTGGGTCACTGCGATCAAAGGTTTGCTCGGTTGTTCCGAGAATAGGGATAGACAAATATCTATGCATTCTCTATGGTACGCCTCACTACCATCAAGCATGCTAGGTTGTTCCAACAATAGGGATAGAAAAATATTTATACATGCGCTATGGTGCTTTGGTAATGTGGCATTGAGATGGGGCACAAAGACTAGCAAGGCCGGACAGGGAAAGAAAGTGAACATAAGAACTAGATGAGGACATAGACCATATGCTTTATCATATACTGTCATTACCAAGATGAAATATGTGTGTGCATAAGGAGGGGAGGGATTAGAACGAGGGAAGGGACACTAGGTATCCTAGGCTTTGCTCGCAGAGGTACAGGGGTCCTTAGACCTCTCTGCATCAGAGTGCCTTTGGAATTATACTAAATTTCTTACGTGTAGGTTAGACAATGCAGGAAAAAATAGTTTCAATGATAGCAGCGGAAGACTACATGAAGCGAGGTATTATAAGTCCATGAACTCTTACATCTGTAATCCCCCTGTTAATTTTCTTCCACTATCGCTGCTATATTTTTTACCTATATAGTGTGATTTCAGTTTTTTTCAAATTTAAAATTTATGCTCCTTGCTATTCTTAGAAACAGTAACTAGAAATTGTGTGATTTAAGTTATAAACAACATCTAGACTCAAGACCATGATCAAAATTGGCAGCTCGTTGTTCAATTTCCTTGCAATAAGGAAACCTAATTGAAATCGTCTACATATTGTTACTAGGTCAACAATGTGACATATTTGAATCAAACAGACAAGAAGAAGAGCCAATATTAATTCACAAAGCTTATGGAATATACAAAACTGATGCAAATTCACCTCAAAATGAAGTTTTATTTTTAGAGTGGTAAGCATAACTTAAAAGACGAGCACAAATCATAAGATTAGTTAAAATGAGTGACTTCTTTAGGCCTTGAAATGATACTTTAGAAGACTACATGTAATTACGGTTTTGGGGAAAATTTTAAAATTTGATGTTTCAAGCACTGAAGAATCGAATCAGATGGAAATGCATTCAAACATGACATCGGGACAAGAAATTTTAGAACCTATGGAAACAAATGATTTATGACAAGTGAAAATCACTTCATCCACCAAGGACGAGAAGTGGGTTTTGGTCAATGCCAAACAATATCTGGACATTTTAAAATGAAGGCTAGCCCATTTAAAATGGGAGCAGACAAGGAAAAATGGGTCCCAAATGGAACCAATCAAAGAGAAAAACAACAAAGTAACATATGGGTTGTACACCAAAAAAAGAAGCAAAATGACACTATAATAGTCTTGATCTGGGAATGAACTATCGCAAGATCAAATGAATAAACTACACATCCTAGAGAGATGGTCCTTTCCAGGCCTTGGTCTTCATGGATCCTACATTTATTCCAGATATTCATTCATGGACTCTGAGTCATGGAAGATCCTCCTAGACTGAGATGAGGGGTTGGGGTTCTATTAGTATGATGGAAGTTGAGATTTTATGGTAGTGAAGGAATTCTTTGTACCAGATGGCATGGTGCGCAGACAACATTTGCCTGGGAATCAGGCGCGAATGTGTTATTATGAAAACTTTAACTTGAGACTTATTTGAGCTCTTCCCTTGCAGCAGAAGTGTCCCTCCTCTTGTTGTGTTGCTTCCTTGTGGAGAGATTCTCCTTGGCAAGGTACTCCCCTTTCAAATTCACTTTTTTTCTACTCTCTAAAATCTTTTCCATTTTATAATATCAACATGGATTCTCAACGTGATTGGATGTAGATTATTTCCTAATAATTGAGGCGGACATATTCATCATAACTGCAAATTCCATAGCCATTGTCTAGTCCTATATCCACATGGTAAATTCATTGCCTCATGCATGTAGGTGTTTAGTATGAAAAGAAACTTCTCTACTCATGTCCAAAGCTCCCACCACTACCTTACACACTAGGACTTTTACTTTTGTCGCTCCTTTGATACAAGAAAACAATGGATTTAGACAACTTATATGCAGAGTTGTACAAAATTATTTCCTTCCATAATAAGGGTTAACGACTCTATCTTCTAACCTAATACTAGTTATGAATTTTAAGTTTTGAGCCTTGGAACACCACTGTATACTAGTGCTTGTATTTAGTTGAATATAGAGTGGGAGAACATATAAGGAGCCCTAGAATGTACATTACAGAAAATCAAGCCATCTTATATCATACAATTACCAAAATATCCTTTTTATTCACACTATTCTCCAAAGATGGTGTTGCAATGATCATTGGCCTATTAAGTTCATTCAATGTTAGTCTGTTGTTGTTATGACCAAAGGGTGGAAGGAGACTATCCCATAAACAACATGGATCAACATTACTCTCTCCATAGGTCAGAAAATACTCTTCATACTGTAGGAGACTGAGAGGAAGGTGATGAGCTTTTTGTTGTGAGATGATAAGCCTTATTTCATAAACCTGAGATCGCATAAAACAAGACAAGAGTTATATCCTTTACTACTAATTCCATTGAAATATTTTGAAATGTTAGAGTTAGATTTAACAAAGAATTTTCATGCAGACAAATCTTGGCACATCAAATCAGGAGTAGAAAGTTCTCTTCTTCAGGAGGATAGAATGAATTTTTTAGGACAGTATCTCAAATGAGTGTTGTCTACTTCACACCTCTATTCAGAGCCACTATGTTTTAAGCATGCTTTCATATTGTTTAAGGATCATATCAATCTGATGACTCGTTGCCTTCTCTTTTATAGTGATTTTATTTTGAATTAGAATGTTCCTTAGAAATTCACCCTTACCAAGCAATTAGAAAGGTTGATCTGAGGTCCTAGGAGGCTCCGAGGATAAGGAGAAGCAAACCAGCCAAAAAAAGCACTTTAATAGAATTTACTGGGTAGATTTCCCACAACAGGAGGAAAAATGTCACATTCCCACAATTCAAGATTTTTCTAGTAATTCTTTTCTTTTGTTGATGTACCCTCCAATCATGTGAGAGAGTGTGAAACATATCATATCCCTGCTTCAACAATATAGAGTATCCTTAACTTTGAGTCAGCTAGCCTATACCATGTTTTAATGTTTCGACCATTACATGACATTAATTACACCATCAGGTCCCTTGTCACTCAGATATTGAAGATGTAAGACCTATGCAGTAGCTTGTACCTTTAAAATGGG
Source organism: Pinus taeda (assembly GCA_000404065.3). NCBI lineage: Eukaryota > Viridiplantae > Streptophyta > Pinopsida > Pinales > Pinaceae > Pinus > Pinus taeda. Next base: position 59,723 of record APFE031648551.1, read on the forward strand.
CCAAAATCAGTGAATTTAGCCCCCTTAGTGTAAATTCCCCAAGTTTCACCTGCCACTAGTTGCCACTAAGATCGCTGGTTTTGCTTCCAAACCAGTGTAGCCCATAATGGACAAGCCTCAACATTTCAACTACCACCAACTGCCACCAAGGTCACTATTTTTGCTTCCAGTGAAGATGCGGAACCAACGCAACAACTTAGAACTTTAAAAAACAACCAGAATCAGTCAATTCAACCCCGTAAGTGTCAATACCCTCAGTTTCACCTGCCACCAGCTAACACTGAGGTCATTGCTTTTACATCCATATCAATGTGGCCCACACTAGAAAAGTCTCAAAAAATTTCACCTACCACCAACTGTCACCAAGGACATAAGGGTTTCTTCCAAAATAGTGTGACCTAGATTGGACAAGCCTCAAAATTGACATGGCAGTGTGTAGACAACGAAAGTAGAAAATCACACACAGTTGTTGGTTTGTGTTATATTCTTTCAACATAGTTAATAGGGGGTTTGAGGGGTACCCGTAACCCCACTTTATGGGGTCCGGGGTAGCACCCCGGAAAATTTTGGTTTTGGACCCTATGTTAGGTTGGGCGGACCCACCTATGGTTTTGTGCATGATTTTCGC
>APFE031648551.1:76411-89892 GCA_000404065.3 Pinus taeda
TTTATTTATTTACCATGCATCTAGTTTATTTATATTTTTATTTATTTACCATACCTTTTGAGTAAGTAAAAAAAGACGTTTTATTTATTTACCATACCTCCACTTTACTTATATTTTTATTTGTTTACACCCTTGCATGTATATAAGGTGACTTATGGAGTAAATATAAAAAATGCTTTATTTATTTACCGTACCTCTCATTTATTTATATTTTTATTAATTATGCTTTATTTATTTACCATACCTCTCATTTATTTATATTTTTATTAATTTACCATATCTCTTTTATAAATATGATATTTGGCCCATATGATTCACTTAAATAAAACCTATTCTTGAAAATTAGGGGGAATGGAAGGTTGTAACTCCTAATTTAAAGGGCTAAATTTACTTTTTTTACCCTCTCCCTTAAAATAAGGTGGGCTATTTGAGGTGATTTGTAAAAATGTACTATGATACAAAATTTTCGCCCACTAAAAATTTAAAACCCCTTAATTGCGCCAAAGGGCGAACATTCGCCCCTAAAATATCTTTTAAATGTAACCTATGGATGTAAACAATAGAATTAAGTGTAGGGATCTCGTACTCATGTGAGAATCGCTATGAACCATCGTTCCCTTATGCCATTTGTTGCATTGTCATTTTTTAGGAAATAGACACATTATCCATTCATGTACAAGTAAAAACATGTTGAGAGACATACATAGCTACTATCACAAAATGTACATATAACCAACATAATTGGAACAAAAATACCATGAACATATCATCCATAAAAATCCATATATACATCAATACATTTTCACATGAAAATCAAGAATGAATTTCTCATTGATGAATGCAATAAACCAACCGGAGATGGGACTACCATGTTCGACCTGACCATAGAATGGATGAGCCAAATCTCTCTTCAATCATTCACCCTTGTGACATATTCCAAGCATGAATGTGGGATCTCATAGAACACATCAATAAAAACTCATCTAGGGCTTCCAAAGGTCATCCACCTTACCCTATCAAACAATGATTCCACCTCACGGTCGGACATCACAAAACCATCATCAGATTTGTCTCCATCCAAGCCTTCCAATGCATTTTTCCAACCAAGGCTTCGAGGACTAGTAACTCAACCCAAGATATTAGAGGGTTTCCAGAGTGTTTGTTCAACCAGGTCTTCAAAGACTAATAACTCGACCCAAGCTAAATAAACATGAAAACAAACAATGAAAGTACACACACAATCACCATGGTTATCGAGGAATTGGAAAGTCTAGGAAATCCATTGTTGATCCAAGAAATCCTTCATTCCAATGACATGTCACAACTAAGAAACCACATGCATATGCCATGCATGCCAAAACTAGTGAAGAAATCGTACATGCAACTTGATACCTGCAAGAAAATTTGATGTAGTTTTTTATGTCGATGCCTTCTTATGCTTTCTTGCTCTTCCTTTGCCTTCTTGCTTCAAGAATCCAAGTATGCCACACCCTCCAAGAGTTCTCCAAGAAAACTTTATGTATCCTTGAGTATGAGAGAGAGAGAGAGAGAGAGAGAGAGTTCCAACACTAAACTTAAAAAAGGTTACCAACTCATCCTCAGAAGCCTTTTTATGGATGAGGTCTCTATTTTCTTCATTATCCATTATTTTCCTTCATTTTCCTCCTCACATGCAACTTGTGACCTTTCACTTCCTTTTTCTCCTAATTTTCATTATTTTCATAAATAAATGTGCCAAAAATGTCATTTTTCCTTTTAATGCCTTAGCCATAAACAACGAAATGAAAACCCCCAAGGATGTCTTGCCAAACATTTATCTTGGAATAAGTGTCCCATTCATCCGTGATTATTTTTTTTAACTTTTATTACACGAAATTTTCACCAGAGCTATTACACTTTCGATTAGGTGTTATTGGATACAGTTTGTGTGCATAGGTATGCTTTTCAATTGTATCGCTAATGCTTTATGATTTTTGTTCATTTCTCTTTTGCTTTATTATATTGTTATTATTTCATATTGATATTACTTAGAGCTGGTATCATTTACTTTGTTCTTACTCTATTTGTAGAACTCTTTGGGCCTTGTATTTTGTAATTTCTCAATATTGGGTAGGGAACCTGTGGCCTACATAGACCTTGCACGATAACATTAAAATAACCATACAAACCCTGGATTGACAACTAGTATTGACCATAGGATCCACTCTCTCATCTTGGTTAGGCGAGGTTTTTCACCAAAACTTTCCAGGACATGAACATTAGATTGCTTTGATTGTTTTAATTTTATGCCTTTTAATTGATTGTAGGAACGACTCTCTTGTCCTATTCAAGTGAGGCTTTGCACAAAACCTTTTCCATGACCTGAGCATTAGAATTCTTTGAATTTTTTAATTCTATGCTTATTAATTGACTATAGGCCCACTCTCTCGTCTTGGTTAGGTGAGGTTTTGTACCAACATTTTTTGGGACCTAAGCATTAGATCACTTGATTGTTTTAATTTTCTTCTTTTCGAATACAAACCCACTCTCTCGGCCTGGTCAGGCAAGGTTTGTACCAACCCTTTTCTAGGACTCAACCATTATATTTTCTTGATTGTTTTAATTGTCTGACTTTTTTACAAAAAAACCCCACTCTCATCTTGGTCAAGCAAATTTTGTACCAACCCTTTTCTAGGACACAAGCATTATATGTTTTTTAGTTTTTTAGTTTAATTCTTTATTTCTTAGACTGAATGAACAGAGAAATAAAACCAAGAGGCAAAGGAAAACCCCCAAAACTCATAGGTAGAGGTCAAGGAGGGAAGAACCAACACAATTTAGGACCCAATCGAACCAATAAGAACTTTACGATATGAAAACGATGGGAAATAAAGAAATTCAAGACTATATTGAAGATTGGTTTCACTCTATCATTTACTTGCAACATCACTCCATACTTCAACAATTCTTGGCACCATCCTTAATGAGGAAGCTCGTCTCTCATACCCTAGTATTTATTAACATGCATTTCTCAAAATCGGGTATGTACATACTTGAGGCCTTATTTCAAAAATGATCCATTGGAAGTACTCTTGCATGTAGATATATTTCATGTTTTTCAAATAGAGTAGGTTACTTTAGAAAAAAAAAAGTACATAAATAAATAAATTTCTTTATATGTGAAAGGAAATTTGTTTGCAACAATACGTTGTGTAAATCAATATCGATGATAGATAAATAAATAAAAAATTGTGTGTGTATACATATTATATTTAAAATCATATTTATACTAACACAGATCATCAGTTTGGAAAAAGATGCTTGTTTATCATATTTTATGGCTTGCAGGTTGATAAACTTTCTTAAAAAATAGTCGGGACAATCATGTTTTTAAGGACCAAATAGGCATATTTTCAAAACCTGCTTCTATCCTATGTAGCTATTTATATCTACTTTCTAACCCAATTTTAATTTCTCAATTTTGATTTGAAACAAAAAAATTATGACCAAAACATTGATAGGGTATCTAGTAGGTAGCTCAGGGACAAAATTGGGACAATCATTTTTTGGAAGCCTAAATGACTAGATTTTCCAAATCTGTTTCATGGTATATTCCCTATGTATATAGTTTACAAATAAATTTAAATCACTCAATTTTGATAACTTGTAAGAAAGTAATGACGAAAATATTGACTGCCTATCATAAATCAACACTCTTAAAACTTTGTTTTTCAGCGGTTCACTGACATATTTGACCCATAAATTCTTTATTCCTTAAAAAGATGTTTTAATTCGAGATATTTACATGAATATACATTAATATCCAATTCGATCAGTTCAACCTATCATCAAATGAAAACGTTATGCTTAAAATATCAATTGTTGGTTTAAGGCTGGAACTAAAAGATGACTCTATTATGCAGGTTGTTATAAGTAAATTTGACATATCATATCATGGAATTTTTAAAATCTATTTCTATTCATGATATATCTTTTAATTAGTTTCATTTGGATTTGGAATCATTCAAATCCGACTAAAAACAAAGGATTTATGATTACAACATTGCTAGTTAGTATGGTCGACAACTACTCTCCCACAGGTGACAAATAAATTTTACTTTGTTATTTCTTTCTAAGGATCTGTTTTATAGAGTAAGCACTTGTTATTCTTTTTCATATTTCTGGGATTAAGATTGTCTGTACACCTCTCTTATTCCATGATTTGATGTTTTATTGCAGGTAGATGCTTGTTTTTTCAGGTCTAAAGAGAATAAAGAAGATCAATTTATGAAAAAGTGATACTTGAAGGAAATGTTAATGAAATAAGAACATTTCATCCAAGCATCTATTAATAAATATGATTTTGATTCCTTCTAGGTGCCATTATCTTAAAAAAAATGGATTGTAAGAAATTGCTACAAAATTGTTCCCGCTATTGTTCACTAACACAGAGAAAACAACATGAATAATTTTCATCACATAACAAATTTATAATAGGAGAAATGGGGAATTGATTTCCATTTGAAGATCCAATTCATTTTCACCAAAGCATTTTTCATATTCATTCACCATTGACAAATTCTTTTTCCTCAGAACAGATTGATGTTCCCTTAGGAAACAACATTGTTGCAACCAAAATCACAGTCGTTGTAACTCAAGTTATTTATTTATTTATTGTTTTTCAATAAAGTGTTGTTTATTTTCTGATTTCTCTTATGTTTTTATGTTTTAGGTGTTGTTTACTTCAAATTCACATCTTTTCTTATCAAAATAAAAGAATGAAGTTCTTAAGTTTCATGATGTTTCTCCACATTTATACTTTTGTTCCCCACACTTATCAAGTATATCTAATATCAAAAGATATTATGGTAAGTCTTGTCAGAAATGACTCACTCTTAATTATTCATTATTTTGTAAAGTGACTATGATTGTTGGATGATGAATCCTCCTCCATGTCACCTTCCTAGGATTGCCCGTTGAGTTAGTTTTTGGGAAGGATTTTGATGGCCATACTTGATACTTCAAGTCTACAAGCTTAAATTTGTATGGGTAGTTTCGAGGTTGTAACACAGAACAATGGTATTATTGGATAAATAAATCTCGAATCATAATTTTTGCTACTTTAGTTACAGTTTGTGCTCCCTAAGTCATAGTTGTTGTTTTCTCATTCACACTTGTTCCCTAGGTCACAACTACTATTTCCCTTTTCCCTTTCCTCGTTTTTACTCTAGTTGCAGTGCCCTTTTTCTCTTTCCCTTCTTCTACTCCAGTCACAACACCCCTTTTCTATTCTCTACTACTACCCTAGATGCAATTCCTTTTTCCCCTTTGCCTGTTGCTACTCCAACTGCAACACCCATTTTCCCTTTCTCTATTGTTCCCTCAGTCACAGCTATTGTTACCTCTTTCACAACTATTATTACCTTATCCATGGTTGTTTTTACAAAGTCACAATTTTTTTTATCTCAGTCGCAACTATTGTTATTGGTCAATTTTCACGTTTGATTCAACAAATCTAGATCTTTCCAATTTTATTTTTCACCTCCTTGGTGAATGGGAAATATTTTTAATGTTCTATGTCCTCTTCGACATAATTATTGGGTAGTCAATTTATCTTTGTTTATCTATAAAAATATCCTTATTTTTAAGGAATAACTATGCAAAGATGATTTCATCATGCCAACTTTCAACTTTCCTAATTTTTCAAGTCCCTGATCTTGTAAAATTTATGACGATGACCAGAAAATTGTACTTAATTTCTTCGGTCACTATCTAATGAACTGTTCTTCAACCCCAATATTAACAAAGAGAAATATATTTATCAACAATCATTTGAAGGTTATTAGTTTTTTAGAAGCAAAATTACCCAACTTGAAAATAGTTACTACAAAACTTGTTATGCCATCCCTAACGCTTTAGGAGCTGACTTGCCACCCCATCTATTAATTGATATTTTTTTTATTAACAATAACCATAAACATAAATAGTCAACTAGACGATAGGAGGTTTCATCACAAGCCGACCTGCCATGATCATAAGTCCTAATAAAGTGAAATTACCACTACTGGTCACTAAGCCAGGGTAATGGCCTTCAATCGTAAAATTGAAGGACAAGAGGTCTCATCACGAGCTAACTTGTTAACTTTTGTTAAATCCCATGAATGGCATTGTTATTAACTGGTTACGAAGCCATAACAATGATCTTCAATAGAGATATGAATAAATTGAAATACTTTTGTAACTATGTGCTTATTTCTAATAGATGGTACACTCGCATCTCAATGGGTTAAAAAGACATCCTTGTCGAGGCTATGGACGCATGTTGGCAACAGTGGCCATGCCTATGGTATAGAAGTTAATTCAGTACTATGATCTACTTGGTTACCTTGTCTCTCAAAACTAATTGTCAAGAAAGCCTACTATTGCATATATAAGGTTTGCTGGAACTCATGGTTCATGGGGTAATATTTAACTAGTTCTTAGATGATGATGGTTATGGTTTATATCTATTATTGAGTTATAAATATTCACTTTACATGTCAAGGATCAAACTTTTAGGATATTTTATAACTGACATTTGGCATTTTGTATCATCTAATCTATCATTCCTTTATTCGACAAGTTTCATATCTTTAACCAAAGATAGTTACTTTTCCCAATCAATCTCCATTTATTCGTAGCTTAACAACCCTACCATTATTTTCGGGTATGATAAAGAGGCCTAATTCTGATTTTGAATCCCAGGTAATTGGTTAGACCTTGAGAAGCAAACACTAAGATAACTAATTCTCACAAATTTTGTGCTTATAACATCCAAAGCTTATGGGTCTAGGGAATGCATCTTTTTCTCATCATTTTACTGTCTTTTATATATCTTTTTTCTCCATTATTATCTCATGACATTCACAAAATGATTATGTCACTTTTATTTATAATGAAGTAATTGAGGTGATGAATTACTAATTGAGGATACTCATGAGATGTGTTATATAAATCTTGATAACAAGGAAACTAATCAATTTGGGGGAAGGAAACTATGCTTCACTTTCTAATTACTTTCTGTCAACATGCTTAGCTTCCACCTTTCGCGTCACTTTCGGCATCAAGTAAGCCTACATCAAGTTCAACAAATATTAGTCCATATATTCCATTCCGCATTTTTACGGAGGTAAAACTTGAGGTAAAATAGAATAATTTTTTTATTTATTAAAAGTTTAGAAGAATGTCATGAAAAATCACTTAGCATTATTCACTCATATTTTTCAACCATCTTCAGTTTGGGGGAGGCGTTTCTATGCATGATGAATGTTTTCTCATTCCTTCCTCATTTAAGGCATACAATTTCACTTTTACACAGTGCATAAATTGATTTGCATATTTCTTTAAAACTATCAACTAGATTCTTGTTATTTTCAGACATCAAGAAAGTACCATTAAAATGAACAAACCCATAAAGTTTCAAGCTAATCTAGTTTGTAAGACTCTAGAAATTATGCACTATCACCTACAACCATTCTTCTTATATCTTTGTATTTGTGGATCATATAGCTCTGATTCTTGGAGTGAAGAGGTATTAATATAGTAGAAATCTTCCTGCAAAAATTTAGTAATATATGATTTGTAGTTTTTTATAAAATGGTTAATAAAGTTTGTTGTTACTTGTAGCATATTTTGCTACAGCTTCATATACATATGGTTGAAATTCAATGTACAAATTGTTACAACTTCACCAACATTGCTAGAACCGAAAAACTATTGTTTTAAAGAAGCATTTGGGGAAGAAGGTTGTTGTTACATTAATATCATGATCTAGGGTGAGCATTTCAATTATTGTATTACAGCTTGGTTAATACAAAGGAATTGGGTTGCATGAGGACATGCAACATGTTTAGTTTGGGGGAGATGTTGGGCCACTAATTTATTATTATTATTATCTCTTCTTAACATACATTTCATCCATTTATGTTGTTCTATTTATCATAATTCATCATATAATTCCATTTCATAATTATTTATGATCTTGTAGATAAGTAATACTTGTTCTCCTTTATTTTTAATAAATTGATGATTGTTATGCATGATTTTTCCAATGATGGTTTTGTTATAACATCACACACCATTTTAGCCTCCAATATCTCTTCAAGATTGGAAATTTGATCTTTAGCTCATAATCAAATATTCCAACTCGAAAATTTGTTGGGATAAAAAGTGACAGTCTTGTGTTGGAAGTTTTGGGCAAACAAAGAAGAATCTTGAAAATTTGAGACACAAGTTTTATTCAGAACGAACAAAAATAGTTTCTTAATGGGCAGTTTTCGAAAATTTGGTCTGGACTGAGAGACAAGCAAGGTTCTTCGAAGGACATTTTCATAGATTTTTTGTTGTGGCCATTTTCCAAATCGCCCCCATTGCAATACCATATTCAACTTTTTCCAGTTGAATCATTATGGAAATATCTCTCAAATCTCATCTTTCTTATTGAGATTTTGTAAACAATCTAAATTGTATGGGGAATCATTTTATAATTAGTTTGTTGTAAATTTCCCTTTGGTGTTTTGTGTATTTAAAAGACACAAATCAGAGAGAAAAGGGAGATAACACATATAGAGAAGATTAGATATTGAAGCGTCTTTTTTTTTTGTATAATAACAAAACTTTAGTTCCTAATTATTTTTTATGAACTAATGAGAATATCAACATATCGTAACTTGGTGTAGTCTATAATTCTGAGCCACGGCCTTGATCGGAGAGTTGGAACCACTCTTTTGATTAGGTGTTGTTGGATACATTCTATGTGGATAGGTATGTTTTTGAATTGTATCGTTAATGCTTTATGATTGTTGTTCATTTCTTTGTTGCTTTATTATATTGTTGTTATTTCAGATTGTTGTTAGTTAGAGTTGTTGTCATTTACTTTGTTGTTACTTGATTTATACAACTCTTTGGGCCTTGTATTTTTTAATTGCTCAATACTCGATAGGGAACCTAAGGCCTCCATAGACCTTACACGATAACCTTGAAATAACGAGATGGGCCTTGGATTGACAAATAAATGTAAGAGGAACTAAATCTATAAACTTGTATTAAAACTCCAACACATGCTATATAATTGATTTTTTTTTCTTATTTATGCATAAATGATTTGGATTCATATGGATGCACATGAATATATATGTTTTTTCTTTACAATTTGAATATTTTATGTGTTGGAATAAGATAGTTCAGATTATCCACAATGTTGTATGCATCTTGTTGATGTTTCGAATCCCAAAGAGGATCCATCTTCAGGACAAAAATGAGTGATTGAAAGAAGAGTCAAACTAACCAAAGAAGATGAATAAATAATGAATGAACAAAAAATATTTAAAATACCTACTAAAATTCTAAAATTACAGAAACAAAACCTTAATTAATTTATTACCAATGAAATAAATGATTTAATAATATCAAATAAATAAATCAGAAATAATAATCAATTATTAGTAATAAATTAATTAATTTAATTTATGAATAATTAATTAATTATTGTAATACCATAAATAATTCTTCTTATAAATAAATAATTAATAATATAATTATATTTATATTAATTTTATTATTAACAACTAATACACATTAAGATTTAAGATCATAAACACCAAACAGAAATCAAGAAACATAATAGCATATCGTTTAATTAATTACTTAATTCACCTATAAATATAATAATTTATTTATTTTTAATAATAATAATATTATTATTATGAATAAATATTATTATTAATTATTAATAAATAAATTAATAATTATCTAATAAATTAATAAGAAACTAAAGCTAATTTTTTTATATAAATAATGTTAATGATGGTAATGGAGGAGCTAAATCTTTTAAGAAATTCAAGATAAGGAAATGAAAGAAAGTTATACCTATGATACTATATCTTGGAAAGACCATCAAGAGCTAATATGACTCATCACCGGAAGCGAGTTTCCACTTATCTCACTCCCACCATCCTTGTTGAGATTGTGTGGATATTTGATAATTTCAAGTGCTTCTCTGATTTTCGTCTTTTGATAGTGTTCTTCCATAGAGATAATTTTGGTAGGTTCTAGACAAATATAATTCTTGGTTCTTAAGAAGTCTTCTGCAAGGGATGAAGTGCATGATCTTCCATTCTTAATATCGGCTTCGTGCTCTTTTAGCCTTGTTTTTAAAGAGCACCCTATCTCTCCAATATAACTTCTACCACAAGAACAATCAATCTTATAAACTCCCTTAAACTGTTATTGATCTATGCTATCCTTGACATACCTCATTCTTTTCTTAATCATTCCAGATGTTGTAAAGTGAGTGAATATGTCATTCTTCCCTAAAATCTTTGTGATCTTATCTGTAACTCTTTGAATGAAGGGAATGAATACTTTACCACAATTAGTTTGAGGGCCCGTGGAGAGGACCTTTCCTTCAGCTCTCTTTACAACTTTCTTAATATCCTTATCCTTGTATCCTATACTCTTAAATACAAAGGTAAAGTTCTCAATTTCTTCATTAACGTGATCATAGTTGGATATTCTAAGTGCTCTAACAACAAGAGTGTTAAGGACACCAAATTTGTGGCATGGATGATGGTAAGATTCAACACAAATATAGTTGTGAGTGTGAGTTTTCTTCCTAAAAGCTTGATGTCCTAAAGTACCATCCTCATTTCTGATAACAAGGACAAGTAAAAAAAGAATGCTACGTTAGCCATTTAATTAAATATTTGATTAGCTTTTATTAATAAATTAATAAATTAATTACTTATTATTAATTAATTATTTATAATAATAATGGTTGGGTGTGGAGCCTGATTATCTTGTTTGTTCAGAGGTATCGCAGCGTTGGACCCCAATTCGTAATGTGGTAGGAACGATGACCACAAAATGCGTGCCGCTAGGGGGGTCCAAGGGGGCGATGACGATTATTTGGAGCCTCCCCTGGCAGAGGATTAGGGGCAACACCCCTGAAGCTAAAAGTAGATGTAAAATTGCCTTGTAAAATGTTGTAATTTCATAATTAATCTGGGTTGTTCAATAGGCTAAGATATGACAGTACAAGTTATGTTTAATTTAGGGTTTTTTACCCTAGAAGGAAACCCCTCACTATATATCAGGGAATTGTATTGCGTCTATGCAAGTCATTATTCTAAGTGAGAAAGAGAGAGGAGATTGTGTGAGAGCAAAGAGGGAATTACAGTGGATGTGTTGTAGGTTGTATCTCTTCAGTTTGCTAGATAATATAAAAAGAAGAATTGATTGTTTCTCCGTGGACTTAGTCCAAATTTGGTAAACCACTTATATCTGTCTCTCTTATTTTATGTGTTCTATTTCTACAATATATTTATATGTTCCATTGTTTTCTAATATATTAATTTTCTAACATATATTATTTTTAATTACATAATTAAACAATTATTATTTATAAATAATAAATTAAATTAATTACTGAACAATAATATTATTTATTTATTTAATTGATATTATTAAGTCATTTCTTTCATGTGTAATGAATTAATTCACTGTTTGTTTTTGTAATTTTATAATTTTAACAAGCCTTTTAAATATTTTTTATTCATTCATTATTAATTCACCTATTTATTCACCTTCTCTCATCACTTTAGCTCTTCTTTCACTCGCTCATTTTTTAGCGAAGATGTCCACAAGATGTATACAATACCGTAGATAATCCAAAAAAATATTTTTTCAAAAAAAATCATAAAAACTTAAAATCTAACCTATTTTATATGTTTTGTTTTTTTCCAACTTTTTTACTAGCTCTTGTCCAATTCCTATAGATTCTCAATTCATAAAGTTTCTCCCTCACAACTTTGGTTTTGATAACCTTATGCCACACTTATAAGGATATTCTACTTATATCCTTTAAGCCTCCTAAAAGATGTTTATTCTACTTATATCCTTTAAGTCTCCTAGAAGATGTTTAAAGATTAAAAAAGTAAAGAGAAGAAAAACCAACCTTCTACTTAAAACTACACAATAAACTTTAATTAATATATATAATTTCTCTAAATAAAACAACAAGTTAAATGGCAATAAAATATATTTCATCACTTTTAAAGCCTCTCATTTTTCACCATTAGTTAAAATATAACGTAATTCCTTTCCATTACAAATTAAGATAAAAAAAAATTATTTTCCCTTCAAACTGGCTCGTCATAAAGAAGGAAAAATTGATTTGATGTATTGATGTTGGGCCTTGAAACTTGATTTGATGTATGAATGTTTGGCCCTTCTTCCTATATAGGTCTCTATAGTATAGTGAATGTTATCTGACATGAGTTGGTATAATCTTATGTAACAGGCTGTATGGTGATGAGTGAAGAAAAAAAAACGGGGGACTTGTTATATGGGGTTATATCGACCCATGTCAGATAGCATTTACTATTCTATAAGAATCGTAGAAATCGCCTTCAACCTTCCATAGCTCATTAAAAAGATTGGACGTACCCATGCTCCCCAAGAAAACGGTATAAATTCACTTGGCATTTATGTCTAAAGAATCAGCTGATTAATTGACATGGCCCCAGCACTCAAGATGCTCGAGAATGACGGTCGAGGATAAAAGCGTGAGTTATTCGCTGGATAATTTTGCCAAGTAAACGATGTACAGAACGGACAAACACTGAGCAACTTTGCGAAGGAGGAAATCGATTCTCGAACAAAAATCAAAGGACTAAAATTGAGTTTTATATATATAGATAGCTTATTTGAAATAATGTATTTAGAATACATTATGCATACCGTTTGAGTGAATTTAATGATTTTATGTATGAATGTTTGGCCCTTCAACCTTCCATAGCTCATTAAAAGGATTGGACGTACCCATGCTCCCCAAGAAAACGGTATAAATTCACATGGCATTTATGTCTAAAGAATCAGCTGATTAATTGACATGGCCCCAGCAATCAAGATGCTCGAGAATGACGGTCGAGTAATACCTTTGGAAATAAACGCGCTCATTTCCGAATAACGCTGTACACCTTTAGAATCTGGCTTTTTGATGCCGAGTGGCGGGCATTAAAATTCTTGATATGATAATTCTTGATGCTGCACCACTTTCAATTTGTGATTTTTTTGCATAAATATAGACCAAGAAGCTCTTTCGGATGAAACATCCCACGCTGGTTTTCACTGCTACGTAGTAGCGATCAAGCGGTGGACTTGTGTTTCAGCCTGTAACCAAGTATGGCTTTTGCAACAGCGTCCAAGTGTTGGGTATTTCTGCAATGGGAAAATATCAAAACCAAATATTAACTGAACACAGAGTCAATGTTCTGTTTTTCCTCTACTCCAGGATCTTTTGTGCATAGGGAAACTTAAAAAAAATTACACTGAACAGAGTAATGCACCACCATAAAAGATTTCTCTTCATTAAAATAAAATTACTGATACATATTCATCCTCCTTGCTGAGAGGGATTTACCAAAAACAACATTCAACCAAAACTCTGTTTTCACCTGAGAATT